>OY997266.1:16568113-16790613 GCA_963921465.1 Triticum timopheevii | reverse complement strand
ATGCCAAGTTTCAACTTTTTCAGAGTTCATTTGTAGTGCTTTTCAATTTTCAGGTCATTTAGTTCTCAAAACAAATCATTGAATGCATCAAAAATAGCAAACGAAGGCAGAAATGGTTGAAAGTTGATGGCGTCGCTTTGAATGGTGCATACTGAACGCAAAAAATATAAGAGCATTTACATCACGATCTTATATTTCTTTAGAGTCTAAACTGTCAATATGATCTTATAACATCAAAAATACTTTGATCATCAATGATCTTTGTGTGTACAATCTGAATTGTCAATATGAGTCATCAATGATTTATAAACCGATGAAGACTCATATTGCGGCCACAAATTCTACACATAGAGTTCAATGAAGACCAAGTGCTTGTGATAGTTTGAGAAATAACATATTTAAGGTGGTAAAAGGCTTGTTAGGGGAGCGAGGTGGGACTAAAAACAGCTTGCCATAACCTCATTAGTACCGGTTCATGGTACGAACCGGCACTAAATGGTGATGGTGGGGCCATAGCCTGACCGCAGGCTGACACATCCCCTTTAGTACCGGTTCGTGGCATGAACCGGTACTAAAGGTTCGCCACGAACCGGTGCTATTGATCGCCTCCACGAACCGGTGCTATTGTACACATTAGTGCCGGCTGAAATTCAAACCGGCACTATTGGGCTTCACGTATGACCCTTTTTCTACTAGTGATATCGCCGGACATTTCTGAAGCACTCCCTAAGAAAGATACTGCTAAAGATTTCCTCACTGAAATGGAGGAGCAATTTAAAGGCTCCGATAAAGTGTATGCTCATGAGCTTTTTGCTAAGCTTCTTCAGAAATACACTATTGATGGAAATGTTAGGCAACACATATTGAGGGTGGTAAATGCTTTCACCAAGCTTAAGGCTTTGGAGTGTTCTTTAAGTGAAGCCCTTCTTGTCATAATTATTCTTGAGTCCCATCCTGAAGAGTTTGAACAATTTAAGGTCAACTATAACTCTCTAAAGGAAAAATGGCAACTCTCTGAGATGACCGCAAGGATCGTCCAGGAGGAAGAGAGGATCATGAGGCAGAAGAAAGACCATGTCTTTCATGTTGGCTCTAACAAGAGAAAGCATGATGGGCAAGGTTTCCCTAAGCCTCAGAAAAGGCAAGTCAAGAAAGAAGGCACTAAGCCATTCAACCCTAAGGCATTCAAGGGTAAAGAAGCCGGTGGTTCTTCTTCTGCTCCTAGCAGCTCCACTGCTGGAGAAAATGCTTGTAACTTCTGTAAAGAGGAGGGACACTATCAAAGGGACTGCCTAGGCTTTCTAAAATGGATGAACAAAAAAGGTATTGATGAAATTACTTTTGTAGATGAATCTCTTTATGTTGATTTTTCTATAAAGTCTTGGTGGATTGATTCAGGGGCAATCACTCACGTTGCTAACTCTATGCAGGGATTCGATACGATCCAACCATAAGAGGAGGAACAAGAAAGCTTAAGGTTGCGAACGGAGTTGAGGCCGATGTTGAAGCTGTGGGATCTCTCACGTTGGAGCTACACACTGGCCACACTCTTAGATTGAATAATGTTATTTATGTGCCTACCTTAAGTAGGAATTTGATTTCAGTTTCTCGTTTAGATGTTGATATGTATGAGTGCCATTTTGGCAAGAAACAATTTGCTTTGATCAAATGTAATAAAAATGTAGGCATCGGTGTTAGACGAGGCCAACTATACATGTTATCTCTTAATAATGATTCAGTTATGCATGTGAGTGATGAAGTTAATGTTGAGAAGAAATGGAAAGGAGTTAGTAATTCTTCGAAATTATGGCATTGTCGTTTGGGCCACATTTCGAGGGGGAGAATGGAATGCTTAGTTAAAAATGAAATACTCCTCCCATTAGACTTCTCAGATGCAGACAAATGTGTCGACTGCACTAAAGGAAAATTTGCAAAAACAATTAAGAAAGGATCAGTAAGAGCCACAGGGGTTTTAGAATTAATTCACACCGACATATGTGGACCCCTTAATGTTAAGTCTGTAGATGGTTTTGATTCACTCATTACATTCACAGACGACTTTTCCTGCTATGGGTATATTTATCCCATACGTGACCGATCGGAAGCTTTGGAGAAATTCAAAGTCTATAAAGCGGAGGTTGAAAATCAACTGAACGCAAAAATCAAAGTTGTACGGTCTGATCGCGGGGGAGAGTATTATGGTAGGCATGCTCCTTATGGGCAGATTCCTGGACCTTTTGCCAAGTTCTTATCTGAAAATGGAATCATTGCTCAGTACTCAATGCCTGGTGAACCACAACAAAATGGTGTGGCCGAGCGCCGCAACCGCACCCTAATGGATATGGTGCGAAGCATGCTTAGTCACTCGAGTTTACCAGTAAGCCTTTGGATAGAGGCATTAAAGACAGCTGCACACATACTAAATCTTGCTCCAACTAAGTCAGCACCGAACACACCTTACGAGATGTGGGCGGGAAAGAAACCGAGCTTGAATTACTTACGGGTGTGGGGTTGCCCTGCTGAAGCTAAAGTTTTCAATCCACAACTTAAGAAATTGGATCCAAAAACAGTTAGTTGTTTCTTCGTTGGATACCCTCATAGGGGAAAGGGATATCGTTTTTATTGTCCAAGTCACACCACCAAGTTTGTGGAGACTAGACAAGCGGTATTTTTTGAGGATAATGAGGTCACAAATTTAAGGGAGATCGATCTTGAGGAGAAGCGGGTTTGTGTACCATCCCCGACTATCCAAGAGATTGTTTTTCCAATACGAAGAAATGTGACATCTGATGATCCTGAATCTCACGGTTCAGTCTCTCAGTCGAATGGTGATCCAGAAACTAATAATGAGAATCCAAACACAAATGAGGATCTCCGAGAAAATAATGAAAATGATGATGTTCCACCACCACCTCCGCCCATGGTTAGACCACGGCGTGAGAGGAAAAAAGCCATATCAGATGATTATATCACCTTTTTTATGGAGGACATGAATGATATGGGAAAGGTGGAGGATCCAACCTCGTATAAGGAAGCCATTAAAAGCGAAAATTCGTCCAAATGGTTGGTTGCCATGGAAGACGAGTTAAAATCTATGGGCTCAAACGACGTATGGGACTTAGTAGAAGTTTCGGATGGAGCTAAGAAAGTAGGCTGCAAGTGGGTCTACAAAACCAAGTATGATTCCAAAGGGAATGTCGAACGGTTCAAGGCAAGGCTAGTGGCAAAAGGGTATACACAGAGAGAAGGCATTGATTATAAGCAAACCTTCTCTCCTGTGTCAACCAAGGATTCTTTCAGAATCATAATGGCATTAGTAGCTCATTACGACCTAGAACTACACCAAATGGATGTTAAAACGGCATTTCTAAATGGTGACTTAAAAGAAGATGTCTACATGGCTCAGCCAGAAGGCTTTGTTGTGGAAGGAAAGGAACAATTAGCATGTCGTCTAAAGAAATCAATTTATGGCTTGAAGCAAGCTTCAAGAGAGTGGTACCTCAAGTTTGATAAAATTATCAAAACTTTTGGTTTCGCCGAAAATGTTGTGGACAACTGCATATACGTTAAGTTTAAAGGCAGTAGGTTCACATTTTTAGTCCTATACGTTGATGACATATTGTTGGCATGTAGCGATAAGGATATGCTGCATGAGACCAAGAATTTTCTGTCATCCAGTTTTGATATGAAAGATCTTGGTGAAGCCTCGTATGTCCTCGGCATCGAGATTCATCGAGATAGGTCCAGAGGAACGTTAGGACTATCTCAAAAGGCATACTTTGAGACAGTACTGAAAAAATTCAATATGCATAAGTGCTCACCCTCACCTGCTCCTATAGTTAAGGGCGATAAGTTTGGGACATTTCAATGTCCGAGGAACCAATGTGAAACTGATCAGATGAAGTCGGTTCCTTATGCTTCAGCTGTTGGAAGAATCATGTATGCTCAAGTATGTACACGCCCAGACTTATGTTTTGTAACCGGGGTGCTTGGCAGATACCAATCAAATCCAGGACCGGACCACTGGAAGGCCGCAAAGAAAGTCTTGCGTTATATGCAAGGAACTAAGGAGTTCATGCTTACATATAAAAGAACTGATAACCTAGAAATTGTTGGTTATTCAGACTCTGATTTTGCCGGGTGTGTGGATAGTTTGAGATCCACGTCAGGTTATATATTCACACTCGCGGGAGGAGCTATATCGTGGAAAAGCTCCAAACAAACGTTAACTGCTGGATCTACGATGCAAGCAGAATTTGTAGCATGTTATGAGGCCACCGGGCAGGCTGTATGGCTAAAGAATTTACCCGGACTTAAAGTGGTTGACAGCATATCTAAACCAATTTTATTGTACTGCGATAATGAACCAGCAGTTTTCTATACGAGTAACAACAGGTCAAGTAATGCCGCCAGACACATTGACATAAAGTATCGTGTTGTGAAAGATAGAATCCAGCATCAAACAGTTGATGTTAAACATATAAGAACGAAGCATATGCTTGCGGATCCACTAACAAAAGGCTTACCACCCAGTATTTTTCGTGAGCATATTGCCGGCATGGGACTACTGGAGGCCTGATGATTCTGGAATAAGAGGACCATTAAAATAAACCACTCCCCAATTAGCAAAATGTTTTCCATTTTGAAATAGGCGGGTGTACTATAAGTGTTGAGGTTCTATGGCGTTTCGAGCTGTTGTAACACCTCACTTTGGTACATCATTCCTATGTAGAATGGGCGAATGAAGTTAAGCCTAACGATCAAGGGGGAGAATGTTGGTTTTGATCTGACGGCTTAAACAGGCCAGTTAGATCTATTAGTTTAACAGAAAAAAAGAGAGGAAAGATAACGTTAATGAAAAGGCCCCACGCACCAACGTACGTGAGGTTTATCCCAGCTAAGGCGCCCTGGTCGGGGGCACCCAAACCAACTGATGGTTTAGGTCCCCTGTCGCCAGCGCTACATAAAAGGGAACGGGAGAGGGTTGGCAGCCTGCGCGATCTCAATTCACGTACGGTTTCACTCCCCTCCCGATATTCTCTCACCCCATCCGATCAGGGGGAGTGCTGCAGCGACGGGAAGACCTACTCCAGCCGCCGCTGCCGTCCCCGGGCAGTGCCGGTGGCGTCCTGAGGGCATCAGGACGTTGAGGAGGACTTCTACCTTGACTACATCACCCCTGCATCAAGCCTGCACCAAGCAGGCGATCATGTCCACTGCCGTGACACGTAATGATCCCCTAAACCCTTCTCTGTTCATGTTTTAGGTGATCTAGATGCAATCTGTTCATACTAAAGGCATCCCAGAGATGCATAATTAATCTAACAGGTGGAAGTGCTGCTGCCAATATAATGCCATGCAGCACTAATGTCGCACGTGGAAGACCAAAGAAGCAAGAGCCTCTCCGTCTTCAACCCACATCACCATAAATACATATTCGATTGGTCTCCCCTAACCTTCATCCCATCAACTCTCTCGCACGCAAGCACGGTGCCACTCCACTGCAAGATCGAACAGGCATATCGATGGAAAAGAACGCCACATCCGAGACGATGATCATCAAAGCAGAGAGGCCGGCCGCCGCCGCCGCGGTGATCACTGTGGACGTCGATCCGGTGACTCTGAATTGCCCCAAATGCCCCTCGAACCTCCGGTGTTCCAGGTACTCTACAAACATATGTTGCCTTTCTTTGCAGCGTTTCTCCACCTACTTGGTCGTTCCTTTTAACTTGCACAATTTGTCACGTACCCACAGTGCGCAGCCGGCCATGTCGTCTGCTCAACCTGCCACGGCGACCTCCCGGACAAGGACAAGTGCGTGTCCTGCTTCGTCAACTCGGGTTTCAGCCGGTGCTTCATCCCCACAAGCTACGGCCGCTGCTTGGCCCTGGAGCCCGTCCTGCAATCCGTCCGTGTCGCCTGCCCACACGGGTGCGCCGCCACCAAGATGCTCTACCACGAGAAGGCGGAGAGCACCGGAAGACCTGCGCCGGATCATCAACCGCCGTGGAGCAGCAAGCCGTGCTCTGCAGCAAGGTCCCCCGGGTGACTGCAGCTACGAGCTTGTTTTGCCCAAGGTTCTGCCGTCATCACGGGCGAGCGTCACCGTCACCATCACCGGTGATGACGTCGGGAAGAAGAAGATCCCCGGTAGTGGCAAGGGATCAATGGTAAGACGCGCGCCAAAAGCGTGGGGAATTTGATCTGGGTGATTCTAATAACCGTACGTACGTATGCATGCAGGGATCGTTGGTGAGGATGGGTCCATGCGGCGGCATCGGTGGCAACGTCAGGGAGACGAGCATGTCGGACGTCAACCGAATCGTCCAGGTCATCCTCCGGCACGGAAACGCCGTGGACGCCATTTCCGTCATGTACGAGCGGAAGGGCAAGGAGACGTGGACCGACAGGTGGGGTGGCGAAGGCGGCAAGCCCTCCCCGGTAGGTATCCCGTCGCCATTGATTTCCACTATCTCGAGAGTCGACACTAGTGTTGGTCTCTCTGTTACTACCTTTTTGTTTTTGGACGTGCAGTTCAGTCTGCAGCAGGACGAGTACCTGACGAGCGTCCATGGCCACTATGGCCAATTCAAGGGCTTTGTCGTCGTAAGATCGCTGAAGTTTGTCAGCAACCTTCGCAGCTACGGGCCGTACGGGAAAGAGGACGGCGTGCCATTCACACTCCACGCCGGCCCCGGTGGCAAGATCATCGGCTTCCACGCGCGATCCGGCCAATTCCTTGACGTGATTGGCACCTATGTGAAGATGGACAATTACTAGTGATGGCAATTTTATCCATGGATCTGGATACCCGCGGATACCCTACCCGGTTGGGCAAGGGTATGGGGCGCATTTCTGCCCATGGATCCATGGATGTGGATACCCGCGAACAGCCGGGTTGGGCATGGTTATAATTTCTTCTCCATGGATATCCAATGGATACCCGGATGACAGGTGGACCCATATGGCAGTGACACTGCAGTACTGGACGTAGCAAACGTCCAACCCAAGTCGCTCGCGGTCACAGAAGGTCAAAAGCCCAGCCCATGTTCCCTAATCCCCTCGCAACCCCACTATCACTAACCTAATATATTAAACCTAATCTAATCGTATCAACCCCAATCATCCCGAGTCCACTCCCTCCCTCGGTCCCTTCCCAGCGCGGCGGCGCTCTGCGCCTCGCAATCGTCGCCGACTCGCCCCCACCCCCCATCTCTGGCTCGCCCTGGCCGTCCACCCCACACCGGCGACCGGCGGCCAGCATCGGCGACCGGCCACGGCGACCAGGATCGGCGACAGACCTCTGTTCTCGGCATCAGCGACCAGCCTCGGCGACCAGTGGTCAGCATCGGCGACTGGCCTCAGCGCCCAGCTTCGGCGACCAGGAAATCGGCGAGCGGCTGACGGCACGATCCAAGGTTGGTGACCCCCGTTCCACTCCCTCTCTCCTTCCCCAATCCGCAGCCGGCGACCGATCTCTCCCTGACCAAGCAGTGTGCTATCTTCATCTGAACAGGAGCCAAACTGCAATGGATGGGAGCAAGGGCAACAATGGTGGCAACCATGGGAAGGGCAGGGGCGGGACTGTTACCATCCCGCGAAGGAGTTTGCGTGGTCGGCAACCAGCAGTGGAGACTGTGGAGTTGTCGTGCACCGGTGAGCAACTGGGTGTCGACGACAGCACCATCATAAGTGAAAAAGGTTATTGCTAGAGTTATTGCAACCCAATGCTCTCCTTGCTTGTGATATATGAGAGATTATATATATAAACTAGCATAGACTGTGTTCTGTTGCATTTTAGAATTTACTTTCTTATTAAATTTTGTCATGAACTAGATTTATTATTAGTATTTCTTCTAGAACTAGAAACAATTCACTGATTTCATTTTTGTACAATTTACTTTTCTTATTAATTTTTGTCATAGACTAGCTTTATTATCAGAATCTTTGATATAATTGGAAACAATGTGCTGACCATTACTATGTAGAATTTACATTTCTTATTAAAAGATTCATTAACTAGCATTATTGTCCTGAAGGAGCGTTATCTATAACGAATTTTTGCTGTAGATAACTTGTACTCATATAATTTGCTCTAATATCCAGTCCAAAACATTAGTGCTAGATCCGCAATTTTTGCATGAGAACTAGATTTATTATTGGTGAATTCAATCAAGTACGAGACCTTTGTGTAATATCATTTCTGCATGTCGAACATGAAACGATGCCCATTGCTACTTGGTCAAACTGAAATTTGATGGCATCTTGCATTCTTTTGTCAGCTCCCGAAAACAGCGTTGCCCCTGCAGCGGGTGTCTCAGGCATGGCTGGAGCTGCCGTGGTCGCAAGTTCAACTCCACAAGAGGGTACCAGTACAGCAGTGGAGCAGCCAAAACTGACCGGTTCTAGAAGGAAGCGTACATCAGATGTATGGGATGATTTTAAGATAAAACTAATCAATGAGAAATGTCAGGCAATATGCAACTGGTGTCATAAGCCATATGCTGCAGAATCAACCTCTCGTACGTCACACTTAAGGACACATCGTAATAATTGTCCGACTCGGCATGCACCAGTGGGTCCACAACAAAGCAAATTAAAGTTGTCAAAATGTGGGGATGGGACAGTAAATTTGGAGACCTATATTTTTGATCAAGAACTTGCTAGGAAGGAACTTGCATTGATGATATGTGTGCATGAGTACCCTCTGTCTATTGTTGGTCATGCTGGATTCCGAAAATTTTGTGGTACTTTGCAACCAATGTTCAAGGTGGTGTTTAGAAATACCATTAGGCAGGACATTATAAATATGTTTGGAGTCCAAAAGAATAGCATGGTGAAGTACTTCGCAAAGTTTGAGAACCGAGTAGCCATCACAACGGATTTGTGGACGGCTGGCCATCAAAAGAGGGGCTATATGGCTGTAACTGCACATTATATTGATGCTTCTTGGAACCTAAAGAGCTTCCTAATGAGGCACACCGCCTGACCCACTCCGTCGCCACCACCACCGCCATCGCCGCCTCCGTCGTCATCGCTGGAGCAAAGATCGATGACCACTGCTGCCCCGGACTTGTATAGCTCATACAACCAATGCTCCTGCTTGCCATGCTCCTGGTATAGGTGGCGGAGCTCCACCATATATGCCTCGTCGACATGCTCCATCTCGACGCGCTCACATGCCTCCGATCTTCCCACATCTCCCATACGGTAGCGACCCGAGGGTCAACGGGCATCAACTGTGGCAGGCCATTGTCGAAGTTGTGTTGGGCGTTGGCGCCGTGGAGGCATACCAATCTTATGGCATATTCACACGTGGCCAGCACGGCCAATTGGGAAGATTCGATCCAAATCTTCTCGTGTGTTTCACGGTCGGTGATCTCCTCTACCCACGTCCCCAGGCCCGCTGCCTCACGCCAAGTATTTCCTCTGCGGTGGTGGTGTCAATGGGAGATCAAGGAAGCGGGAAGCATCGCTGCGGGAGGAGGACGCTCCACTGCAACCATAGACTCAGGGCGGCCCATGGCGGCGTGGATCCGCGCTTCTGATCAGAAGCCGAGAGCGGCGGCAGTGGGATCCAGCCATTTTGGCGGTGGGACGGTGGTAGAGTGTGTGGGGGGGCGTGGGTGAGGGTGCGCTGGAAGGGGGGTGTTGGGTGACGGCGGAATGGAAACGCTGGAGAGGAGGGCTATTGGGGGATTGTTACTCCGAGGATGGCCGACCAAGTAAACTTAAGAGTCGCGGATGCCGCTGTCGTGTAGTGTTATAACATTTCGGTTAGGTGCACATTACACGAGAAAACATGAATTTATCCTCCTCAAACCGATTATAAGATATTGGTTTCCTCTAAGTCTAGTATAACTGCTACGTTGTTCTCACCTCTTGAAACATTTTCCACCTATCTTCCAGACTAAGGAGAGAACTTACTGAGGCTGCTCACGAACCACATTTGATGCGTCTAGTGCCACTGATCCTCGCGTAGGTTGAGGTTGAGGTCCAGCATTGAATTCCAGGGTACGATCTTAGCATGCACAACGACTGATGATCTCAAATATCTCCCATCAATGTCTCTGCACATAGAGGTTCTTGTTGTTTTTACATGATGTTTGTTATTCTTTGGATGATGAGTGGGCCGGCTCATCATGCTATTATAGTGGCATGCATCTTGCTTGTAGCTCGATTACATGGTATAAGAAATCATGGTAATAAGAGTCAGCCATCAGGTTAGTATGGTACTCTTTGAAGAGGGTCTTCAAAGGCAAGTACTAGATGTTGTGTGGGCCGTCCGGCCCAGACTCAATGGCTGAGGCCGGGCTAGGAGTGGAAGGATGTTCTTCTATGTTTTTTTGAAAACCCATCCCATATATTAATTAAATTAAAATATTCATACAATCATCCGTTATGAATTTAGCCACGCAGGGCGGAAGAAGCACACCATCGAACCTATTATCAAAGCTGAACTTCTCAATCTAGTGCGCCACCCTATTAGCCCTTCTGTTAATCTTGGATATCTTGCAATTTATCATCAACTTGGATAAACTTAATGCTTCTATCTTTAGATCAACTAGAGGAGACCTGTCTAGAAGATCATTGGCAAGAAAAAAAGCCACTAAAGAGCAATCAGTTTCTTCAATGGTGGGTTTGTGGAGAGTTATACCAATGTATAGCCCCTCAAAGTGTCGCTCTAAGTTCCGCTTCATCCATGCTATTGCACACCCCAGTATAATCCCAAGACGAAATGACAACTTCTCCAGTATGGTTCCTGGCCACCACGCCCACACTCGCAACACTTATAGCCTCCATATAACTGCGTCAATATTAATCTTAATGAACTCCGTAGCAGGAGCCTGCCAAGTCACAAAATTCTCTTGCACATCATTAGTAAAATTTAAACCATCAAACCTCTCTTTACCTTTGTTGCTAATCTCTAACTTCACACCGGGATGACCGGACGAGAAGGACGCCCAATAATTTTGGATGAAACTCACAGAGGCGGAGATAGTTTCCTTTCCCTTACCAAATCAAATCATTCCTTAGGTGCCATGACCTCCAAAACATGAATAACATTTGCTCACGCACCAGCGGCCTTACTTGATCCAGGAAGATAAGTAACCAATCCGGCCCCAAAAAATTGAAAAACTCTTCACCTGGCAAATGCCGGACCTCCCTACCGCCAAGCGGAGCACACGAGCCTTGGAGCAGCTCACCAGTACATGAAACACACGTTCATCTTCAACACCACAAATCGAGCACAAACCAATGGTAGTTTGGTGGTGTTTAACTCGGTTAACTTGAAGCACCAAACTGTGTGTAGCAGCACGCCATGCGAAAATTTTGATTTTCTGAGGGACCTGAGCCTTCCAAATAATATTCCATATCCTCATTTCCCCATTTACAGCACCACTTGAACTCCCTAACACAATCATAGAATCCTTAATGTTCAGCACCACTCTATACGAACTCTTAACCGAGAACCCATTTTTCTCGTAGTGCCAAGCAATGAAATCTCCCTCACCCAAAGTCATAATACGCAACTTCAAAATTTCCTCAGCATCATGTGGATGGAACATATGCCTAATAAGATTCTCATCCCATATTTTTGAGCCACTGATGAATAACTCAGACACACATTTGAGTTTTGTTCTGTTCTTTTTTGCAGAAATTGAAGACCTGAATCTCTTGGAAGCCAATTGTCCCTCCATATATTTATATTCGCACCATCGCGAACTCTCCAAGTGACGCCCTTTTTTAGCAGCTCAAGTCCATGCATAATACCTTGCCAAGTAGACAACGCCACATGTGGAAATATAGTGTCCAGCAAATGCTCATGAGGATAATATTTTGCTTTCATTTTGCACATAACGAGTCCGGAAAAACCAATAATCGCCAAGCCTGTTTCACCAAAAGGGCTTGATTAAATAATCTCAAGCCCATACCTCATTCTCCTTTGGGTCTTGTCATTTTATCCCACGCCAGCCAATGAGTTTTCTTCCTATTCTCCTCGTCACCCCACCAAAAATTCCTAATGATCTGGGATAACTCCTCATAGAGAGAAGTAGGAAATTTAAAAATACCCATGGCAAAGACCGGAAGAGCATGTACGACTGACTTAATCTGGAGTTCCTTCACTCCGCTAGAAGCATATTTTTCTATCCAGTCTGAAACCCGCTTAAGCGCTTTATCTTTTGTAGACTGAAATTTTCCGACCTTCATATGCCCTTCCGGCACAGGTAAACCAAGATATTTATCCTCAAAACCATCAGTGGTGATTTTGAGAACCACCGAAATAGAATCTTGATCTTCCAGAATACACTCTTTACCAAACAAAATGGAACATTTATCCGGGCTCAACAATTGACCCGTCCCCTCCTCATAAGCAGCCAGAATTCGTTTAATGGCCAGAGCTTGCTCCAAAGAACCCTTAAAAAATAGAAGGCTATCATCAGCAAATAATAAATGTGAAATACGTGGAGCATTCTGTTCAGCTGGAAATCCTGGATGGCCCCATTCGCCGTAGCATTATGAAGTAACAACGAAAGTGCCTCAGCCACAAACAGGAACAGGTAAGGAGACAGAGGATCCCCTTGCTTGAGACCACATGAAGGTTGGAAAGAATCTAACATTTGGCCATTAAAACGCACATAAAATTTCACTGACGTAACACATATCATAATCCATTTAACCCACACTGGAGCAAAACCATATGCACGAAGCATACTTTCCAAGAAGAGGTAATATCACTAGCAGTCACAAAACTTCCGTTGGATGTTCAATTTGATGCTAAAACTTATAAAATACGGATTTATCATCATCTAACTTGCTGTTTGGTTCAAATACAGTGATTTCTACTATATCCGGGTGTACACCCTGCCTGCATGGCATGCTAGCGTGCCCACATGTCAGTAGCTTGGAGTAAAATTTTGCAGATAACTCCCTAGATTTCTAATTATGCAAAAAAGCTTAAGTGAGACCCACTTGTCACTAAACATTATAAGAGGAAAATGATAAATATCATGTGGTTGTGCCGGGATATTCAAACGAACGCCCTTCAGAAGGATATTCAAACGAACGCCCTTCATGACACACACACACACACCAGGTGTGCCAACACACCCATCGGCATTTGTTTAATCAGAAGGATATATAATTTCTATAAGCCTTCAGTTAGAACACCTGGGCTTGCTAGCTCAAATGGGCTATGATCAGTGAAGCCCATTTTGTATGTTTCATTTTTTTCTAGAAATTTGTATGTAAACTATGATTGTCCCTAAAAAATGTAAATTATCATCTCAGTAATGAGAATATATTTATGGATTACAAAAATGTTTGTATAATTTACAGTAATCAAATATTTGTAAAACCACAATTCAAAAATATTATACAAAAATTGTGCCGCTCATAGATGAGTGAATTTTTTAACATTAAAATAAGGGAGCCGCTAGGTCTCGAATCCACGAGGCCATGACCAATGACACCCTTCACGCTCTATTGTCTATATATATACATAAGATGATTGGTAAATCAAAAAGTTTCATATAAGCCAAAAATATTTAATAAAACGTAAGTAATAAAATTTTGTTCAAATATTTGTATGTTAAAAATATAATACATACAAACAATGATTAGTGAATAAAATATTTAAATACAAACGTGTGTAATTACATGGAAATTATGAATATGTAATTACATGGAAATTGTACTATACGAGTGTGCATATAATTATCGAAATGTTTTTATAATCAAAATAATATTTTTGCAATTGTAATTTTACAAATATTGTATTATTTTAAATTATACATACATTTTGTAATTCATATATATTGTTTTAAATATATAAATATTTTGAAAATAGCACATGAACAGTTTTGAAAGTAATTTATTTCATGTGTATTAACACTATTTATAACGCAAATATTGAAACATTATTTTTCTGACCGAGATCATAATTTACATACTATGTTCAAATTTCTAAAAAAATCAAAGGCACAAAATGGGATCCACTGATCTTAGGCCATTTGAGCTGATAAGCCCACATGTTGTGGAGATAAGGCGTAGTTATCCTAATGAATCTCTTGTAAAAACAGTTATCCTTGTGGAACATTCACTAGTAGAAAACAGGGTTTTGGTCCTTGCCAGATCACCCGATCGAGTTACGAACCGGGACTAATGGGTGCATCTGTCCCGGTTCGAGCGTCCAGGGAGCCGGCCAGGCCTCGGTAGGCACTAGTCCCGATTCGTCTGACCCATTTAGTCTCGGTTCTATACACGAACCAGGACCGAAGGTCCTCGCTCCTGGCGCAACCCCTTTAGTCCCAGTTGGTGGGTGTAACCGGGACTAAACGTCCGTCTTCTGTTCCGGTTCTAGCCACCAACCGGGACTAAAGAGATGCCTATATATATGCTCGTCCCTGCCCGCTCACTCCTTTGTTTTTTGGCCGGCCGGCGTGTGGGAGGTGTGTGCTGCTTTGCTCTCACCTCCTATGCACATGAGGTGTTCGATGAAATGCTCGAGCCACACTTAATCTTTCTCCTCTCCAAGCTCGACCTCCAAGCTCCATTTTCCCCATGATTTGTATAGGTTTGGCGGTCCGTCCCGTCCCATTCCCGTCCTCACTGTCGTTGATCGCCCGCGCCGATCTCGTCGCTTGCACCACCGTGGTCAGCCTCTTGTTCTTATATTCTTTGTAAAAGAAAAAATTCTTACTTGTATGATTTAGATAGCTACTTGTGTAATTTTCTTATTTTATTATTGTTTGTTATTATATAGTGCCATGGTTTTGGTATTCTCCCCCGTCGGCTCTTGTCCGGTCTATGATTAGGATGTGGTATATTATCTTTTACAACTATTTGTTTCATTCAGTGTTTATGACAATTATGCCGACCAACGTGACATAGATATTTTTATCTAGGAGGGATGTGAACCAGAAATTCCAACAGACCCTCTTGTCGAGAGTTTAAATTTTGTTAAAAATAAAATAATTAATTGAAAAAAAATTGAAAAGAATTGAAAAGGAGAAGATGAAATTGGAGTTGCATGTTGCCGATGTCGTCGATGATCACAAGATCCAGATGGATGCAATGCGCTTGAAGATTAGAAAGATTAGAAAATATGCCATTGATAATGAGGCTTGGTATCATTATGCTGTCGGATCAATTGTTACCTTAGTTGTGATTTTGATCATATTTGTTGTTACATTTAAACGTTTTACATAGTTGTATGTTAGTTTCAATGTATGTTTTAGTTAGATGCTCTAGAGAGTTGTATGTTGTTCTATGAGAACTATGTATGAACTTTATGTATTTAATTTTTCAGTAATAACATTTGATCACTACTGTACTTTGGTTTTAATGTGATGATGAACTTGTATTAATTTGATCACTACTCTATTCTGTAAAATAGGGTCTAGCATATTGTACATGTACACGTATTTGTATACGTATGTAATTGTATTATGATCATCTATATAAAGAGACGTGAGGCTGGATGTTAGCCACCCACGCAAAACCCTAAACCTATCTTTTCAACTTGGTATCAGCCAAGTTGGGCCGCCGCCGCACGTCCCTCGCGCCGCCGCCCGATCCCATCTTCCGCGCCACCATCGCCGCTTGCCAGCTAGCTTCCGCGTAGCCGCCGCTGCTTGACTAGCTAGCCACGCCAATACGCAGGATCCATCAAGCTTGCTAGCTAGCCACGCACTTACGCAGGATCTATCAAGCTGCTTGCTAGCTAGCCACACGGCCGCCGCGCGAACACTACGCGTCGCCCGATCCATCCGCCGCCGCCGCCGCGCGCCGCCCTTCCGCGCCGCCGCCGCCGCGAGTTTCTTCTCCGCCGCCACGCGCTGTCCTCCTCCGTGCCGCCGCGATGTCGTCCGCCACCCTTTCGCTCTCCAACAGCGTCGGCACCATCACCTCGCCAGCGGCTGCCACCGTTCCCGCCGCCCTCGCCGTTCCGGCGATCTCCGTTCGCCTAGGCTGCCACAACTTCATGCTGTGGGGAGGCATCGCCGGCACCGTCTTAGCTGGCGCCAACCTCCATGGCTACCTAGACGGCACCACGGCGGCACCCGACAAGACCATCCCCGTCGGGACTGGCGACGCCGCGACGGACGCCGCGACGACCGCCGCTAATCCGGCGCATCATCATTGGTGGACTCAGGATCAAAAGGTTAAGGGCCTCCTTCTTACCTCCATGGAGGAGGACATCGCCTGTCAGCTCATCAGCTGCGAGACGGCGCAGGCGGTATGGACGACCGTCGGTGCCATGTACGGCGCGCAGAGTCGTACCAACGTCTGTCACATCCGGCGTCAACTCCAGACGTTGTGGAAGGAGGAGATGTCCGCGGCTGAGTACATGCACAAGATGAAGGCCCTCGCCGACACCATGGCTGTCGCCGGCTCTCCGATTCGTGATGACGAGCTCATTGATCACATCCTCACTGGACTCGGCTCCGCCTACAACTCCATCGCCTCCTCCCTGGGTGTGAGTAACGCACCAATGCCTTACTCCAGCTTCTACTCGCTCGTCTTGTCGTTTGAAGCGTTGCAGGCTCAGCAGAGTGCGTCGGAGGGGTGGACTCCCTCCGCCAACGCCATGAATCGCTCGGGCCCCTACGGCCAGGGCGGGCGTGCTCCCTACTCGGAGCCCTACCCCTCCCAGGGTGGGGGTCGCTCGGCCGACGGCAACGGCCAGCCCGGGCACGGCCGCCAAGGCGGCAATGGCGGCCCCAACGGTGGCCGCGACCGCAACCCCTCCTACGCTGGCCATGGTCGGCAAAGTGGTGGGGATAACGGCGGCAACAACGGAGATGGTGGCCGTCGCAACAATCGATGGCGCCCCCGGTGTCAAATTTGCAAAAACTAGGGGCATGAGGCCGATGAGTGTCGCAAGCGCTATGACCAGGACCACAACACTCGCTCAGCCAACTCGGCCTCCACCAACACCGTCGACTATCCTTGGGTACTGGACACCGGGGCTACGAATCACCTGACGAGTGATCTGGCACGCCTCTAGGTTCACGAGCGCTATGGTGGCAAGGACCAGGTTCAGGTGGCCAATGGCGCAAGTTTGTCTATTTCACACATTGGTCATTTCCGTTTACCCGATTCATCTCTTAAACTGCGCAACATCCTTCATGTTCCACACATCAAAGAGCATCTCCTTTCTGTCTACCGTCTTGTTTGTGATAATGACGTGTTTGTTGAGTTTCACCGTCGTCTTTTCTTTGTTAAGGGCAAAGCAACCAGGCGCGTCATTCTTCAAGGTAGCAGTCGCGGGGGGTCTACCAGATTCCTTTTGCTCATGCGTCGTCCTCGTCATCTCGCCATGCTTCATCCAGTGTTCGCGTTTCGTCGTCGCAATGGCATCAACGTCTAGGTCATCCTACCAATAATGTGGTCACCTCCATTGTTCGGATCCATGACCTTCCTTGTTCTCGTTCAAATAATTCACCATTAGTGTGTGATGCATGTCAACGTGCTAAGAGTCATCAACTACCGTATTCTATGTCTTATCATGTCACTATTGTACCTCTTGAATTAATTCATTCAGATGTTTGGGGTCCCGCTATTGCGTCTTGGGGGGGGGGGGGGGGGGGGTACAAGTACTATGTTAGTTTTGTTGATGACTACACCCGCTTCACTTGGATTTATTTGCTTAAACATAAGTCTGATGTTGAGAAAGTCTTTTATAACTTTCAGGCTCATGTCGAACGCCTTTTAGATTGCAAAATCAAGGCCGTTCAGTCCGACTGGGGTGGTGAATACCACAAGCTTCATCGCTACTTTCAATGCACAGGCATCTCCCACCGTGTGTCATGTCCACATACGTCTCAGCAAAACGGTATTGCCAAGCGCAAACACCGTCACTTGGTCGAGACTGGCCTCGCCTTACTGGCGCATTCGTCTCTCCCACTCTGATTTTGGGATGAGGCCTTTCTTACGGCATGTTATCTCATCAACCGTATGCCCACTCCAGTTCTCAACAAGGACACGCCCCTGTTCCGTCTATTTCATGTTCAGCCCAACTATTCCTCTCTTAGGATTTTTGGGTGTGCTTGCTGGCCTAGTCTCTGCATGTATAATGCTCACAAGCTGGAGTTCCGCTCCAAGATGTGTGTTTTCCTTGGTTATAGTCCTCTGCATAAGGGCTACAAGTGTCTTGATCGCACCTCGGGTAGGATCTACATTTCTCGTGATGTTGTTTTCGACGAGTCAGTTTTTCCTTACTCCAGCCCGGGTGTCTCGGTTGATATTGCTTCTATTGAGCACGCCCTCACTTTTCCATCTAATGAACCGGTTTCGGATGTCCATGTGCGGAAATACGACCTGTCATATTTGTCACCTGACCTATTTTCTGTAGATGCTGCTCTAATTTCTTCCCAGGAAACCGTCGCCGCACCTGCATCCGCCGGCGTGACCGACGTGCATGGCCCGACTGGGTCGCCTGCTACGTCTCCCGAGGCTGCCTCGTTGGCCTCGCCCGCTGGCGCGGCTGTGGACCCGCCGGCCTCGCCCATTGACACGACCAGGGGCCCGACTAGGTCGCCCGTTGCGTCTCCCGTCTCGCTCGGGTCGGCCCAGCACGCCTCGCCTGCATCGGGCGTCGCCGGGTCGCCAGCCGCATCCTCTGGGCTGCCGTCCCCGCCTAGCTTCCCCTCGTCGTCTGGTTCGGCCCAGCCCGACGTGTCTCCCCGGCCCGTGTCGCCTATTGCTGAAAATGGTTCAGCCGTGACACCACTGGTCGGGTCCCCGTCATCGCCGCCACCATCTACCGACAATGCAGCTCCCGGGCACACTATGGTCACTGGTCACCGTGATCATACGCGTAAGGCACGGTGCGGTACGACACTCGTCGGCGTGCATTCTTTGCCGCACCCACTTCTCATCGTGATGCTCTTGGTGAACCGGCTTGGCATGCCGCCATGTCTGCGGAATTTGCTGCCCTTTGTCACATGAACACATGGGTGTTGGTGACTCGGCCTCCTGGTGTTAATGTTGTGAGCTACAAATGGATCTTTAAGACCAAGCATCGTGCGGATGGTTCTGTTGACAAGCACAAAGCTCGCCTTGTTGCTCGTGGTTTTACTCAACAGCAAGGGATCGACTATGGAGATACTTTCAGCCGCGTGGTGAAGCCCGCCACGGTTCGTCTGGTCCTCTCTCTCGCTCTCTCCCGCGGGTGGAGTCTTCGACAGATTGATGTGAGTAATGCCTTTCTCCATGGTTTTCTGGCCGAAGATGTCTACATGCAGCAGCCCCCTGGCTTTGAGGATGCTCGTTATCCTTCACATGTCTGCAAACTCCAGAGGTCCATCTACGGGCTCAAACAGTCGCCGCGTGTCTGGTATGCTCAGTTGAGTCAGCGGCTCTCACAGCCTGGTTTTGTTCCCTCCAAGGCAGATGCGTCTCTGTTCATCTTTTTACATGGTGCTATTCAGATATACATGCTGGTGTATGTTGATGATATTGTGATTGCTGGTTCTACACCTACTATGGTGGATCGCCTTGTGCAGTCCTTGTCTGCGAGTTTTCCAATCAAAGACTTGGGCCGGTTGGAGTACTTCCTTGGTTTGGAAGCGTCCTTTCATTCAGGGGGCATGGCATTGACATAGAAGAAGTATGCACTTGATATCCTTCATTGCGTCAATATAGAGAATTTTAAGTCCACTTCCACTCCACTTGCTACATCCGAGAGCCTTTCGCATCACAGTGGTGCATTGCTGAGTACTGACGACTCTTTCAGGTATCGCAGTGTAGTTGGAGCACTTCAGTATCTGACACTCACTCGTGCAGATATCTCCTTTGCCGTGAACAAAGTGTGCCAGTTCATGTCTCAGCCTACGGAGGTTCATTGGGAAGCAGTTAAGCGTATTCTGAGGTATGTCAAAGGTACGCTAGACACGGGACTACAGATTCGTAAGTCCAGATTTACTGGAGTCAGTATATTCACCGATGCAGACTGGGCAGGCTGTGTTGATGACAGGCGTTCTACTGGTGGCTTTGCTATATTTGTTGGACCCAATCTTATATCTTGGAGTTCCAAGAAGCAGCCTACGATCTCGAGGTCTAGCACCGAGGCTGTGTATAAGGCATTGGCCAATGGCGCGGCTGAAGCCATTTGGATAGACGCTGTTCTCACAGAACTTGGAGTCACACGGCAGCGCACACCCATATTGTGGTGTGATAACTTAGGGGCAACTTACCTGACTGCGAATCCAGTGTTTCATGCTCGGACCAAACACATTGAGATTGATTTCCATTTCGTGAGGGAACGAGTAGCTGTTGGTAAACTGGAATTCAGGTTTATCTCAACTGATGATCAACTAGCGGATGTATTTACTAAACCCGCTACTCGACAGATGCTAGACCGCTTTAGAACCAATCTGAATCTTGTATGTAGTTCAGATTGAGGGGGCATGTAAAATAGGGTCTAGCATATTATACATGTACATGTATTTGTATACGTATGTAATTGTATTATGATCATCTATATAAATAGACGTGAGGCTAGATGTTAGCCACCCACGCAAAACCCTAAACCTATCTTTTCAACTTATTCATGATGTTTTATAATGGTTTTTGACATACTTAATTATATAATGCACGCAGATGAACCGGCAATGGATGTACGGTGATCAACGCACCTCCGACTACATTGACGACCTGCATAATTTTCTCGAGGTGGCTGAGGCAAACAAGAGGAATGGTTCTATGTATTGTCCATGTACTGCTTGTGGGAATACGAAGGATTACTCTTCCGCGGAAACCCTTCACTTGCACCTGCTTGAGAAGGGTTTCATGCCACACTATAATGTTTGGAACCAAGCACGAAGAAAGAGGGGTTATGATGGAAGACAATGAAGAAGAAGAGAATGATGACAATTATCCTATGTTCCCTAAATACGATGATACTGCAACGGGGGATGCTGAAGATCAAGAGGTACCAGATGTGCCTGATGATGATCTTCGTCGGGTCATTGTTGATGCACAGAGAGAATGCGAAAATGAAAGGGAGAAGTTGAAGTTATATCGCATATTAGAGGATCACACAAAAGGGTTGTGCCCAAATTGCGAAGATGACAACACAAAGCTCGGTACCACATTGGAATTGCTGCAATTGAAGGCAGACAATGATGTATCTGATAAGGGATTTGGCTCGCTACTGAAAATAATGAAGAAGAAACTTCCAAAGGATAACGAATTGTCCGACAGTACGTACGAAGCAAAGAAGGTTCTATACCCTCTAGGATTGGAGGTGTAGAAGATACATGCATGCCCTCTAATATTATGTGTCATTGGATGGGTTGGTAGACCAGGGCGCACCTTCCGAAGGTGGTGAGTTCAAGTCAGGGCAAAACTAAACGATATTTATCACTTTTTTACTGACAGATGGGACTGACCTTGGTTTTTCTGCATAATTAGAAAAATTCAGGTAGTTATCTAAGAAACATTTACTCCAAGCCACTAACAGCCACTGCCACGTTGGCATGTCACAAAGGCAAGATGTACGTTCGGACATGTAGAAAGTACCATATTTGCACAACACAACAAGATAGATGACCACAAGTCCGTATTTTACAAGTTTTAGCACCAAGCAGAACATCCAACGCAAGTTTTATGACTGCCGGTGATATTACCTCTTCCAAAAACCTCCAGCACACATGATCATATGCCTTGGCTAGGTCCAGCTTGTACACACAGTATTCACCCTGGCTATCTTTTAGCGTACTCAAAGAATGCATAAATTCAAAAGCTATGAAATTAATCTTTCAGGAGTGAACACTGTTTGGGTAGGAGAAATCATACCCTCCAACAATCTTCCAGGAATGAACGCACTTTGGATGTTTTCTATGTTTAATGGTGTACGAACCATATATACATACCAATAAAGTGTCATTTTTTTTACTGGATGCATGATATAATTGAATTTTAGGAATACTCAAATTGCAGAATGAATATGATCTTACATACACCATACGAATTACACAGTGAGTATCAAGAAATTGTCACATAGAATAGGACCGGTGCTACAAGTACAGCCCCACTAAGCATCACAATTTGCATTTTACGCAATGCATAATTGTCAGGAATCTGTCATGATTAACTAGTCCGCACACATTGTTCATTTCAACTACAAGTTTCTAGGAAATATTTGCCCAAAGTTCCACCCCCGGCACAAGTTTGTTGTACATAAGCTTTTGACCATCAGTGTTTGTTAGTCTAAAGGAAAGCATCATGCAAGTGAAGCTCGCCAATGAGCGCAAGCAGGCGCCCCATTTGCATGCCATTGGCGTCCAGTCATGGAAATTCGTGGAGCTCTCGACATTCGTGGACATCTTTGAACGTTGAGTGGGCTGGTCTATCAGGTTATTATAGTAGCAGCCACCTTATATATAGACCTATAGGTGAGTAATAAGAACTGATAATTACGTTTGAATTGAGGAGGGTTGAGCTAGAATTGCAAAAAAAAAAAATTATTGTTACAACGTCTTCTACAAAACTTTCAACTTATAAAATAGGTTGTCCAGAAAGGACTTGAACGATAAAATTTTGCATCAACAATTTGCATTATTCAAAACATACTAATAAATAATCCAAGACAAGTGATTATTTTGTTTTTCTCCTCAGCTCTTTTGTTCATTTCTCAACAAAACAACTATATATGTTGTGTAGCAGTACATATTTCTGGTTTATACATGGATATTTTTATGTTCTTCTATGCAAATGGCGTACCACTATGTAGATATCCAGACAATGACATAATCTGTTTACAGAATGCATCATATAATTGAATCTGAAGAATACGAAATCAATAAAATTAATTGGATCTATATACACATTACAAATTACACAATCTTATAAGTCCAAAAATTAGTTCGAAGTCACCGAAGCCACATAACTTTAAACACCAATCTTCTCCCAGGCTGGCTGGGCCATGTCGAAGTGTGGCCGTGGCGGGTTGCACCAGCCTCCGTTGTCATTGGGGAGGGCGTCATTGGGTGGGCAGAAGTTCGTGGCAGTGACAGTCACCGTCACGCCAGGCTTGCAAAACAACGGGTCTGCTCGCTTCCGGTCGCATGCGATCTTGTAGCACTGCTCGCACGCGGCGCCGTCGTTGAACAGCACGGTGCTCAGAGCCGCCGTGCGCGTCCCGTACCCTTCAGAGAAGAGGTTGCCGTACACGCACGCGCCACCTCCAATACATAGAACACATCGCAAGTGTTAGTGCAGAGAAGGAAAAGATCAACCGGGCATGCACGCACTAGATTGATGTAGAGGCGTGAGTTGAATGATTAGTTGATTACCCATCGTGTCGGAGGCGTCGGCGCCGCCGTAGAACGTCGCATGCGCCTTCTGCCAGACGAAGGGTTGCGGCGATGTCGTGGTCGGGTTGTCCGCGGCCACAGAGAGCACAAAGCCGATCGCCGGCAGCAGCACCCCTGCAGCAACTCGAGCTGGAGCCATATCTGCCGCTAGCTGTGTCTGCCCTTCAAGTATCTGTGGATGCGTTTGTTGGTGTGTGATTTGTTGCTGACGGTTGTGAGCTGCTGTGGTGATCTGATGATCGTTTGTTTATATAGTCCTCACATGCGGTCGATTTGTGCGTACGTCGTTGGAGGATTCAGCAAGGCATGTAGCTAGCGTGCAAAGGTGCCTGGCCATGCAGCCGTGCCATGGCTTGCGTTGCAATCAAGAGATATATGTACAGTATATGTACGTACGCGCAGACACGTCCCTTGAATCATACGACGAGTGATCAGGTCCTGCATCTGTCCTCGACGTCGGCGGCGCACATTGGGTGTGAATTGTGATGATTAGGTCGTGAAGAAACCTTGAGTTGTCAGTAAGGCACATCGATAGATGCTCTCAATCCGTATCCGTCCATATTTTTGCATGGTCATGAAGTAATGTTCTTCAGTTTGATCATGCGATCATTCCGTGGTGGTAGATCATTCTGTGGACGTTAAACTCGCTAATCCTCAAGTTGCCCAAACGTGTAGGGGGCAACGTTTTTGGTTAGCAATTTATCGGTTTCACCATATTTGTTGTTTCACTTCTCACATTTTCTTCTGATTTCCTCTTTCGAGTTTTGTTTCTATTTCTAGGGAGCAACTAACCAACGGTTATCCTTTGGGATTCCCGTAACGATCATTTTTTTGGCCTTGGAGCATGTGAAGTGGTACGTCCAGTCACAGTAACTTGTCGCGGGTTGGGCACTCCCTCTGGGTTTCTTTTTACACGTTTTCGGATTTTAGATGGATTTTTTTGGCTTTTAGGTTTTTGCCTAATTATCTGGGTTTTGGAGAAAAAAATGCTTCATTTTTTGCGAAACACAACCGTCCTTCTTAAAAAAAGGGTGCTTCTACGAGAAGTACAATTGTGTTTCTCGTGGAAGCACATATTTGCTACTGCGATAAGCATAACCTGTGCCTCCGCAAGAAGCACGTATTTGCTTCCATGAGAAGCACGACCAATGCTTTCGTAAAAGCACAGTTGTGCTTCTCCTGAAGCACAACTATGCTTCTTGAAAGGGAAAAGCACAACCTATGCTTGTACGAGAAACATAGTGCTTCTGCGAGGAGCACAACATGTGGTTCCCTGGAAAAATAGAAAACCACACCATGTCCTTCCAAAAAGAAAAGTGAAAACCACAACCGTGCTTTCGGGCTCCCTTTTCTTATTTTGGTTTTCTTGGTATATTTTTTGGTTGCCAGCTTTTTTTTGGTTCATGTGCTTGGAGTTTTTGGTATTGGTTGCTTCCTATTTCCAGTTTTTTTTCTTCTAGTTTCTGGGGTTTTAATGAAAGAAAGTTCAATGAAACCTATTAACATGTGATTTAGTTTCGACCATCTCAGCACACAATATGCAACGCTGGAACTGTTTTGGTTTAAACGCACGGTTCCAAAGATAAAATGTTTTGAATAAATGAATCAACCCAAAAAAAAGGAAAACTCTCAGGTTGTGACCAGTGGCACATGCAATGCATCCACTTGTCAGCACCTAAAGAGGTGGGGAATGACCTTTGAAAAGGGTAACCCTTAACTAGTGATTTCGTCTTTTCAACGATATTAAAAATGTACCTTTTCAAAGATATTATAAGAGACTGTATAAAAATTTAATGTTATTGGGCCACATTGGGACAACCCATATAGGGAAGGTGTGTGTGTGGAGGTTTGCCCAACTGCACTTATTTGAAGCACAAATGGTCGAGCAAACGCATAGAGCGCTCGCTGCCTGGGCTGGCCCAATTTGGTGCATCCTGGAGCACTTCGTCTTGAGTGATTGTCTTTCCTCAGATTAACATTTTATGGCTTTTTAACTGGTTTTTCATACTTTTTTTATTTCTCTTAAAATTTAATTGCTAAACTAGTTTTATCAATATTGAAAATATTTTTCAAAGATTATATTATTGTCCCACTTTGGGGCGTCGCATATAGGAAGGAGCTGTGAACATTTGTTCACCTATATGTCCGACTATTAAGTGCGTGAACGCTATTTATCGCATTAAGCGATCGCATGGGAAGGTCTCGCTGAAGCCTTTTCCCCCTTGTGTTATCTTGGGCCGGCCCATTTACATGCATATGTTCGTAAAAAGGAAATGCGAGAAGGGGAATCAATCCCTGGTCTTCAGCTTGGAGATGCGCTGCGCCAGCCACACGCCCGACATACTTTAGTGGTAAGAACAAGGGCTACGACCTACTTGAGGCTATTCGAGCTGTTTTTTTTCCAGATTCTTTCCTTCTTATTTTATTATGTTTCTTTTCTTTTTTCTTCCCCGTTCTTCTGTCATTATTTTTCCTTATTTTTTGCAATTTCCTTGTTCTTCTCCATTTTTGTTTTTCCCTTTCTTCCTCTCAGTTTTTTTGTTTTGGTTTTCTTCTTTCTTCTCCATTTTTTCTTTTTCTTTTGTGTTTTCTTATGTTTGTTTTTGTTTACACTCCACATTTTTGTACATCTCAAAAACATTTTTTGTAACAAGTGATCAACATTTTTTGTATACACGTTCAACATTGTCCGAACCCTATTTCAACATTTTTCAAATACTTTCTCAACATTTTAAGAGTTATTTAACATTTCATCAAATACTTGGTCAACATTTTCAAATACTAATTCAACAAGTTTTAAATACATGTTCAGCATTTTTCAAATAATTATTCAACATTTTTAATACTTATTCAAGATTTTTCAAATTCCTGTTCAACATTTTTCATACACTCGTTCAACATTTTTTAATACCCGTTCAACATTTTTCGAATATTTGTTCAACATTTTTAATACTCTTCAACATTTTTTCAAATAATTGTTCAATCTTTTTCAAATTATTGTTCAACATTTCCTAATACTTATTCAACATTTTTTTCAAAATGTGTTTTTGAAGAATATTTTTTTGTAGTATGTACATATATATCTGTAGAATATATTAAATTATAAAGAAAAGTATAAAAATAACAAAAAACAGAACAGAAAACAGAAAGAAAAAAAAGGATGTGGTTCACGTAACGCGACAAATAGTCGCGCCCCTATTAAGCGTTGTCCGCGCGGGCGAATGAACCACTTTGGAGCAATGCTACATCCTCGGGATGTTACGTACGTTTACGTAAACTAGTACAGTTGTCAAAAGTTGATTGGAGAGAAGGGGGAAGGAGGGGCCCATCCCGGTGAAAATCAGGGGTGGCGATAGAATTAATAGGCAGGTTATACGTAACCCTTCGTAAGGGCTTTCGTAGATGTAGTATTATGGGCCACTTTGGACCCTCCTTTCCACCAGCGCGACACTTTGGACCGGCCCATTTGTGGAGCTGGACGTGCCCTGTTTTTTCCGTTTTGTCTCTTTCTTTTTGATTTTACTCTTATTTCAAATACTTGCGGATTACAAAAAGGTTCTAAAATTTCCAAAATGTGAATTTTGAAAACATGTTAAAGAAATCATAAAATGTTCACGTATAAAAAGTGCTTTTTCCAAAAAATGTTCATATATTCAAAAACAATTATCAGTGTCACAAAAAGTTTGCGAATTAGAAAAATTGTTCACCAATTTTTTTTAAATGTTCGCATTTTCATAAAATATCACAATCTTTTAAAACAATGTTCAGGAAAATAGAAAAAATTCGTGTGTTTATAAAATGTTCAGAATTTTAAAAAACTTGTTCAAAAATGTTTGCCGATCAAAATTATTTTTCCAAATTAAAAAAAAAATTGATTCAAACTGTTTTCCCGTAAGCACGTTACGGGTTTCAATAAGATGTTCAAAATTTTAAAAAATCTTGCGAATTTAAAAACAAATGTTCATGATTTAAAAAAATATTTACGGATTTAAAACATGTTTATGATATCCAAAACATTTTACTATTTATAGAAATGTTTAAAATTTTGAAAATTGTTCATAAAATATAAAAATAAAAAAGGAAATTGATATAAATAAGAAAAATAAAAAAATAACAAAAAAGAAAATGAAAAAGAAAATGAAAAGGAAAAGAAAAGAAAAATGGGAAATGGGAAAGGAGAAAGGAGAAAATACCGAATGAAAACACAAGAAAAAAAACCCGGTTTGGGATGGTTCTAGAACCTTCCCAAAACGGGAAACGAGCTATGTTGGGTCGGCCCAAACGTAGGTAGCGTGGAAGCGTGGGGTGCGCGCAAGGTCGCTAACCAGTGACCCACGCGCCAAATAGGATTTCCGCAGGAGCACCTGTCTGATGCTCATATGGTCGAGCACATGTATAGACTGGTCGCTCCCTGGGCAAGCCTAGTTCAGTGCATCCTGGAGCGCTTCGTCCTGAGTGATTGTCATTCAGATTACTATTGTACCTTCTTCCAGTTGGTTTTTAACCGATCGTGGGATTTATTTTGATAGATTGAAAGATATAATAATCCAAAATTTGAAATGAATAGGTTTACATCTTTTTAATGTTTAAGAACATTAAGAAATCATATATTACAAGAGGTGTTCACGAATTAAAACATATTAACATATTGTCAAATTTAACATTTTATTAATTTATAAAAATGATTGTGATTGCTACATGAATTAAGGCCCCCACCCATTTCTTCCCGCCTTGTTTGAATGCATGAAAAATTCATCGCAAATGTTTGTGTAGGGGAGACCCAAATCTTCATTACCGTTCACGCATATGTGGCCCATGTCCTTCCAATCTCGCTTTGAGGGTTAAGATTCTGTTGCCTCCCTTCCAATCTTTGAACCTAGTGTTTACGTATTATTATGAATTAGAAATTGTATGCAATGGGTCGTCGAAGTGGTTTAGGGGCAAGGGATGGGGGGGGGGGGGGGACAAGACTCGTCGAAGGGGTTTAGGGACAAGAGATAGGGGGAGAAGGCTCGTTGAAGGAGTTTAGGAGCAAGGGATAGGGGGGGAGGAGACTCATCGAAGGGGTTTAGGTTAGGGTTAGGGTGAAATGGTGTCGAGTTGTCAAAGACGAGCCTTCTATGTTAGGGGTTTAGGGGCCATAGGTCCGCATCACCATTCGATCTGTGTGTTGACTTTCAGCCTAATGGTGCTCCTTTTGCAAGAGATGTTCTAGCACGAAGGATCATGTCTGCTGTCGTTGGAGGTCATCCTTTTTCTTGCCCTCCTCTGAGACCTTGGTAAAGAAGGAGGGGGGGGGGGGGGAGTAGCACGACCATCACCCACGGTGACTAATAATAGTGAGTGAGTGTCCATCATGTATACAACAATTAGAGAGACGGGAGATATTCTAAGATGAAGAATGCCGGCTGTTGTCATAGGGGGAGGCACTGCTTCTCGTCTATTCGTTTGAGACTTTGGTAATGCAAGAAGGGGGGAGTAATGACCATCACCAATAGTTGAAATGCTAGTGAGGGAGTGCCCACCATATATACCACCGCTTGAGAGATGAGAGTTTTTCAAGGGAGCCTCGATGGACTGAAATTCAACCCACATGCTGAATAAGCGAGCCTTCTATGTTAGGAGTTAGGGGCAAGGATGAGCGACATTTTTTATGTCAATCAAAAAGAAAAAAAATTATGTTTATTGTTCGATACCTATGTTATATTTCCTTCGTGACACAATTTTCGTTAATGACTTATTACGTGTTAGCATAGACCTCGAGGACATGGCATTGCCCGATGATTCCCTTCACGTTAGGGTTGATTCCCTGGCCGAGGACGTGGATCGCATGGCGCATGTCATGGATCAGCATATGTTAGTGAGGACTACTTGGCCATGCTAGTTCAAGCAAACGCACAACTCCTTGTTGAGCGCCATGCAGTCTACGAGTCCCTCAAGGACGAGCGGAAGACCAAGGGCATTCGCTAGATGATGTTTTGCCTCCGCGCCAAGCAGCAAAAGTTTTTCGACAAGCTCAACAAGAAAGAAGCGTCGTCTAAGGTAGAAATGACCCGATCCCGTCGAGTTTGCCGATTATCCACTGGGGAGATGCCCACCTAGTCTGACTCCATGATCACCGGCTTAACCGACTACCAGTCTGAGTAGATCTCCATTCTTGGAGTAGCCTAGCTAGATAGTTTGATGTGGATGTAGTGAATGTTGCTGCTGATGTTGAATCGGAGTTGAACTTGAGTAGAACTTGTGATGCTTTTGGGTATATGAATCATTAATGCATATGTTGCTTATGTTCCATGTGCTCTTCTAACCTTGTTTGCTTCTCCTGCTTATCAAATCTTGTCCTTCTGCCTTGGTAGATGAAGTGATGTATGGTGTACATTGGGAGGAGCACAAGATTGTATGGTTCATGGCCGACATTCTATGAACAGGTGTCCGATTAGAACATCTCATTTCAAGGGTTTAAGATTAGGAAGGAGGGAGATGATGCTTACTCCAAGTCCGTGCTCAGAGCGAAGAGCGGTGTTGGAGTAGGCAAGGGTGCAGGTCAGATCAGGTTAGATGGGTTAAAAAACTTGACAATCTTCATCCAATTTGTCGTCATTGTGGTGTTGATGTTATCTTGTCCACGGTTAGTACATCTGGACGAATATTACTTCGTTTCTATGAGACATGACCAACAACATGATCTTATGAAATTGTTTGTTGTGATTCTTTTGTACATGCTCCGGCAAAATATGAACGCTATGAAGAGGTATATCTAGAGCTCGTGTCCACGGAGACCATCTTCTACTCCAAGAGTGTGTGGTGCTTGTTGTTTATGAACTTGGCATCTTACTTATTCTTATTTCTGAACTTGGAACTCATGCTTGCTTGTGAACATTTGCTAGTATATGGACTTGTATGGTTGTTTATCATGAAATTGGAACTCATGGTTGGTTGTGAGCTTTGCCTCATGCTTTTGGTTGTGAACTTATTATATATTGCTAAGTCCTCAGCGGTGCTATGCACATGTTGCTTATATTGCTTGCTGGACATTTACTATTGGATTGGATTGTCGGGTTGTCCCAATAGAAAAAGAATTATGGGATATAAGGCAGTATCGAACTCGGTTTACATATTTAAACCAAGCATACCTCTCGGCTTACTAGACACGTGTTAGTTCCTGACTAAATGGAATTGCCAGTGCATGTAGAAACCGAGAGGACACGTTGACTTACATGCAACCTGTAAACCATGCCAAACCTATGAGGATCTCAGACTTAGATATAAGTCGTGCTCGTGTACTAACACACTCGTCTTATAGATGGGCACGTGGTCGCTTCGGGTAGGGAAATAAAGCCGAGTAGGGCACAACTTACTTCTAAGCCATGCATGGATGCAGGTTCTCAGCTTACCTATAAGCTGTGAACATATGTAATACACCCGGTTTATATGCGGGCACATGGCGGCAATGGGGTTGCTCCGGGCAGAAAATTAATCACAGAGTGGCAATCGGCTTACAGAGAGGCCACCTGGCACTCCATCTCCGTCGGGTGGCCATCATGTGCCTTTATTTTGCCTACTAGATGCAGGGTTTTGGTATAGGCTTATAGATAAGCCAAGTCCCCCTGGAAAACATCTTGGCTTATCCTGAATTGCCGGTATGATGTAAGCCGAACAAACTAACTAATTCGGGTGCCACACTTAGCTTAGTAGCCCAGGTTAAAAAGGCCTTCACCGAACTCGGCTTATTAGTATTTTTCTCTAGAGATTGGACTAGAGGAGACCTGGGTAATTTTGTAACTTGAACACCAGAATTGCTCACACAATACAGCATGAACGATCTGCGAACGATGTGTTCCCTACACATCAGCTAAAAAAATCAATCGCCTCATGCGTGCACGGTGCACGGACGCGGTTGGAGCTGCCACATGGGATCGTCCATGAGTCGGCTGCTGGGTTGTCGTGTGTATAGCAGCTCTGTGATTCAAAACTGGACACTATATAGTAGATATGTGTACATGGTCAGTGTGATTCCTAAACCAGTTTTTAAGCGCAATTTTGCACACTGGATATCTTGTCATAGTATCACACCCATTCTGCCAGAATATAGAATAGGTTCGACAATAGATCTACATGAAACTTTTTTTTTTCGAAATGGAGGCATAAGATTTGCCTCATCTATTAAATAAGGAGAGAATAGAGTTTAGAGAATTACAACACACCCACACTTTCGGCATGACAATTACTCGCCCAGAAAAATATTCTCTAATTTCTTTGCGCCCGCGGCCATCCAAAGCTTGGCCTCGTCGACGATGGCGGTGAGTAGGACGGTCGGTGGTGCACTTTTGTGGCGGAACACTCGTGCATTTCTTTCATTCCAAATGGTCCAAGAGACAAGCATGGTGAGGGAGGCCATAGCTTGCCGGTTAGGGTTGCGGTTGTCAGTTCTCTTGTCCCACCACTGGTAGACGGAGTCGTCCATGGGCCACTCGGAAGTATCCATGTGCGCAAGACCTAGTTTCTCAATAAGAGACTTCCATAGCCGAATCGTGTAGCGGCACTTGAAGAAAAGGTGGGCTCCTGATTCTTGCTCCCTATTGCAGAGCTTGCAAAGGCCACAATTTGGCCAACCTCGACGCTCCAAGCGATCGGCGGTCCAAATCCTATCTTGCAACGCCAACCACGCAAAAAACTTAACCTTTGGAGGTGCCCATGCCTTCCAAACCATGCGATCCAAGGGGGAAAGAGTCATGCCTAGGAATTGAGCCTTGTATGCGGTGGCCGCCGTGTAGATCCCATCGAAACTGATTCGCAGAATGAGCTACATGAATCTTCGACACAGCAAAGTTATCACCTCATAAGCAGCTACCACTAGACTTTCCAAGTTCAACAACTCAAAAGACGAAGCAAAGAGAAACCACTAAGCAATTAACTACTACTACTTGAATTACACATTATCAAACATTTCAGGGTGGGAAACTACTTCTTTTCTTCGCATGTTTGGCTAAGGTAATTCGCATCTAATTAACCGATCTCTGATACTTTTATTGCTACCCTGTTGATATCCGCAACCTCGGGAGCAAAAAGGCCTTCTCATGACCAAACTGCAGTTGCATGCTGCTACCCATGCAGACAAAATTGCTACAAGAATGTTCACCGTCAGCCCACTCAGAAATGAGCTAGCAAAATACCATCCAGCAGCACGAACCCAGCATTTTCCTATTAAATCAGCAACAGCTAGAGGCACTGCGGCAGGAACTCAAACGCCAAAACAGAAGGAACTTCACTTAAACAACACAGTTTTACCAGAAAGTCTGAGATCTTGAGAGTTGAGACTCGACATGTATATCCTGGAACCAAAACGGTGAAACCAGCCAAAAATCGACATGTCCACAGTATCCAGAACAGGGTCTTTCCTCCTCACCATCCTCGTCCCCGTCCTTGCCATGGCCCTCGTCCTCATCGTACTTCTCCTCGTCCTCATCGTACTTCTCCTCTTCCTTCTCTTCCTCCTCTTCCTCCTCGTCGAGACGTATCAGCAGCAGCAACATTAGCAGGGGCAACAGGAGCAGCAGTAGCTGGGGCAACAGAAGCAGCAGTAGCGCTGCCAACAGCAGCAGCAGCAGTAGCGGGGGCAACAGAAGCAGCAGTAGCGGTGGTAACAGCAGTAGCAGTAGCGGTGGTAACAGCAGTAGCAGTAGTGGTGGCAACAGCAGCAGCAATACCATTTTTAGTATAAGGCGTTCCTTGAAGATCAGCAGTCAGGCCCTTCCCTTGAAGACAGGATCTGCTGAGAATGGTGGCTCTGAGCATGATACCATTTCCATCATCAGAAAGCTTTCCCCTGGGAATTATTAAGTCGTACACTGGGGGTAGTCCATCAGAGAGAGAAGAGCTTCTTATGAGGCAATTTGTACTTTCACAAGAGCCAGTGGTTAAGCAGTCGTATTCCATATTACATTTGAACTTGGGTTCCATAACTATTGGTTGGACGCAGAGGACTGAGATGGCATGTCCAAAAGGCTCTGATGCCATGCTGAGCAAGAAAAAGTAGTCGGTGCATCGCAGAACATGTAAGCCTGGTTGTAGGCGAAGAGACACCGTGCTGGAGTCTGGGAGAGTTGTTGACGGACACTTGTGTTGGGTGATGAAATGGTCCAGGAGCACCTTTGTTGATCCAGCGAAGCCACAACCAGACTCTGGGCAGAAGCATGGGACATACGGGCATGCCTTCTTGTGTTCTTCTTTCTTGTAGTAGGTGACCTTCTCCGCACATCCATACTTGTCATTGGAGCAATCTACTGTGACTGACTGGACGACATGTTCCATCCCAAAGCAACGGTTGAAGGAAGTTTCAATAGAGCACACGGGACATTTCTTGTCCAGCTTCACACAGCAAAGCGAGCATATAAAATGCCCCACAGAGCACTGTGAAAAAGAAAGGATCATTGTGAGAACAAATCTTGCCAGAAAGAAAGAACTGAAACACTACACGACAACATGATAGGTTAGGACCACACATTTCATTATGTCAGTTACCATAGCTATCATGTAAGATTACATAAGAAACACATTTTGCCAAGTAGCACCCATCCAATGACTGGTTTATCAAAGCTCCTCTTTTATCTTGAGCGCTATCGTAAGTGAAATAAAAGCTCAAGTTTACAGACAACATGTACATACACGTGGTGCATTTACCTGGAGTATTGGAGGCCTGAGGGGCTCAAAGCAGATGGGGCAGTCAAAGGTCTCCCCGCCCATGGTGAACTTCAGCTTCTTTGTGCTGCTCTCTCCCTCTGGCTCCGCTTCAACTTTTCTAGTGCTAGCATCAGTATTACTACCATCCATTGCCAACAACATTCCAAGGTACCCGGCCCTCACTAGTTTGCAAACTCAACCAAGATACAAAACGTTTGCCTGTTGACAAGATACATAGATAAAAGTCATGGAACTGACAAAGTGACAGGCGTTAAGCTAGAAAGGCAATTATTTTGGGCAGAATAGCAAAGGAAAAGCAGCAGAACAGTAAACATTTATAAACAGGCTAATAAACCGATTGGTTCAGGACTACAATTTAACAGATTTGTTGGTTTCTCTTGTTTTCGGAGAAAAGAGTACTTGAGCTGATTTCCCTTAACAGGACAACAATGCATATGCAAGGAATCTGACAGAGAAGCAGTAAAAGAAGAAATTTATTCCGGTTAAAAGTTTGCGCTGGCATAGCGTAGCAGTGTAACTCCGGCATTGGAGGCATGTCCCGCGTCTAGAGGGATACAGCCGTACCTGAACTACCTGGTCACCTCCGGGCCTATCCGCTACAAGACCTAGTCACCATGGCCGGCGTCAAGGTCGTCGTTCCGCTATTTCAAACATCAGAATTCAAATTCAAATATATTTTTCCGAACATAGGAATGGCATATCCGCTGTTCACATTGTTGCTTAAATTAAGCAACACTGGGCGTTGCCTTCCCCTCTGAAGTGAATTAGTACAATAAGAAGAAGGGGATGTAATGCATAGTTTCATCAGTGCATCTTTGTAATCATAAAACTACAGAATTTCTATGTTTGGTAAACATTTATTTGAGCAGAATAGCAAAGGACACAAGCTAGAAAGGCAGTTATTTTGGGCAGAATAGCAAAGGGAACAAGCTAGAAAGGCAATTATTTTGGGCAGAATAGCAAAGGAAAAGCAGCAGAACAAGTAAGCATTTACAAAAAGGCTAATAAACCGATGGGTTCAGGACTACAATTTAACACATTAGTTGGTTTTTTTCTTGTTTTCGGAGAAAATAGTACTTGAGCAGATTATCCTTAACAGGTCAACAATGCATATGCAGGTAATCCGATAGAGAAGCAGTAAAAGAAGAAATTTATTCCCGTTAAAAGTTTGCATTGGCATAGCGTAGCAGTGTGACTCCGGCGATGGAGGCATGTCCCGCATCGAGAGGGATACAGCCGTACCTGAGGTACCTGGTCGCTTCGGGGCCTATCCACTACAAGACCTAGTCACCACTCACCATGGCCGGCTCGAGGTCGTCGTTCCACAGTTTCAAACATCAGAATTCAAATTCACATATATTTTTCAAACATATAAATGACATGTCCGCTGTTCACATTGCTGCTTAAGTTAAGCAACAGTGGGCATTGCCTTCCCCTATGAACTGAATTAGTACAATGAAAAGAAGGGGATGCACTGCATAGTTTCATCAATGCATCTTTTTGTGTACTGTTATAAAACTACAGAAATTAAATGCAGCAGAGTCAGGTGGCGGATATTTTGATTGTTTTGCAGGGTGTCGGTGCTGTCCAAAGCAGATGAGATCTACTAACTGCCAAGGCCATGCTGGATGAACAGTACTAGTGGTGCTGTGACAGACGAGAAACAGATTCCTGAATTGCAGAGAAGGGGACGGGGACGCGACCTGCCTCGGGCGACGAAGGCGTCTGGTGGCAGGGGACGGGGATCCCGTGGCCGGAGTGGTAGGTCAGGGAGAGGCGATCTGCAACAGGCGGCGGGGGAGCTCTAGCTTCCGTGCGCGGTGGTGGCAGGCGGTGGCGGAGATGGGCGGCTACCGTGCGCGGTGGAAACCAGAGGCAGGCAGCGTCCGGTGAAGCAGGGGATAGCGGCGGGAGGAGGGCGGAGGCGGCCGGCGCCGCGGCGAGGAGGGAGGAAGTGTTGAGGGGCGGGAGCGGCGAAATTTCCCGTGTCGACGACCCGTGGAAAGGGGTGATTTTTAGGGCAACCCTAACTGATCCTTTAAAAAAGTTTAATTCCTTAAAAATGTTTATTTTGAGAAGAGTTAAATACGCTAGAGGTGCCTTAACTTGTCTTGCACGATCAGTTTAGTGTCTAAAGTTGCAAAATACATGAAACTGGTGCTCGAACTTGTTTGGACATACAATTACGGTGCCTCCATCCGTATCCGGACGTACGTCCAGCCCGCGTGGCTTGCCAGTGTGGCAGTGGCCGAGAGTTGGAAGACGCTGGGTGGCGCGAGCGTGAGGATTTTACTTACAAGACCCCTCATATTTTATTTAGTCATGCAAGCAAATCTCATGAATTAGAAATTAAAAAAAGGAAAAAAAGTGATACAGGATCGAACCCTCGTTGTCAGACATTGCATTGTACGCCAAGTAAATATTGAGGTCGAACTCTATATACTGCATCGCTATGCATAAAGTAACTTTGGAGCACGGGCTGTGTCCTATTTTTTGAAGTTCAAAGAAACGGATTTTTTGCAGCTAAAAAATTCTGAATGTTTTTGTACATGCACACAAAGAAGTGTAATATATCCTTGTGAATTTTAATTAATATATGTGCTTGTATGTGGGAGATAAAAAGACAAATACATGCAAAAATTGGCTTGTTTTTTTGGCCGTGATGTTGTCTTTTCTTTTGCAGGATATACTATAACATAATTTCAAATGACATTTGAAAGTCACTTAGAGCACATGCATCCATTTTTGTGTGAAAATAATCAACTCTTTTTGAAACTTTTAAGTGACAGATTTTAGCCTTTAAAAAATGTGCTCAGTGGCCACCATGCTCTAAAATCCTCTTTGGTTGCTATGTACCTCTTCAAGCGATTCTTATTTACATATGGCACTTCTATGGACCCGCACAAACTTTATTTCATTTTTCAAGTTCTTTATTTTTATTTTTCACACAATTTTTTCCGTTCAAGAAATAAATGTAAGAAAAAATACCACTGCCATAAACTTAAAGAAAGTGCTAGTGCATTAGAAAAATATTCAGCATGTATTAAAAGATTAAAATGTGCATTTAAAAAATGTTGTCTCGCATTAAAAAATTTCCAATGTGTATTTAAAAATTGCCACTTTCTCGTTTTTAACAAGACGCCACAAGTTTTCATGAAGAAAAATCATTTCCTCTGCCCGTATGACGCCTCCTCTTCCCGTCTGCCGCCGTCAGACCCATGCCACAGGCCGCCCGACGTCCTGGTGACCGAGAAAATAGAAACTCCCCCTCCCAACCACCCCACACCTCCGGCCACCCTCATTGGCGCTAGAATCCTGGTGATGGCGACGAATTTTGTGACCTGCTCGGAGCGGCACAGGCGACAACGGAGATTGGCGAGCTCGCGCTCGAGGGTGTCGATGTGTTGCCCCATGGCCTCCATGGATGTGCAGATGTGTGTGTACTGGCGCAACATTGCATCTCGTTGGAGGATGTCGATGAGCGTCATGATAGGGGGCATGCCCTGCGGGCAAGGTGATGTTGAGGTCAGGGCCTAAGCTTTCCACCATCGCAGGTCAGACCGGGGAGGTAGTTGAGGCCTCTAGGACGCGATGTGAGGCCAACTCCAACCGGCCGACCCAAACGGACAGAAGAATTTTTTTGCTTTTTGTCTGTTTGGGTAGCCAATCGGAGGCATCCGATCCATGGCTGCCCTCCTGTGGTCGCAGCACCCAACAGGATGGCCCATTTGGCCCGCCCCGTCTATTTTTTTCTTCCAATAATAAATATTTGACATGTTATCATCAAACATAGCATATATATTTAGCAAAATATAGCACCTTTTGCATAGTATTATATGCCATGCCGGCATACAACATTGCTCCAAAAGAATCCCATGAGTCTCACGCATGCCCATAGTTCATGAAAAACAAACGATATAATCAGGCATCTCGCTCCATCGTGAGCTTTTGCTTCCCCTCAAACCAAGCTCTTTCTGGGGGTCATCTTGTTCAAGCCAACCCCCATGATCTCCACTTCCTTGATGTCCGTGGCGGTCAATGTTGTTGATATGTGCGGCTATTCCAGTAGCCTAGGCAAGCAGGCCACCGAAGAACCCGTGCGGGTCGCAATAACAACGGTGACGAGAAGGACCGGCTCATGGTACCCTAGCATGAGTAGGGGTGGGTGTTTGGTTTATATGGTTAATTCATTTGGCTTAGTAGGGTTTCTAGAGATTTGGTTTATGTAAAAGAACAACCGAAATAATCACACTAAAAATTGCCACCGAACCTTATTAACCAAAATTTATTGGTTCGGTTTGTTTGGTTAACCGCAAAACCGAAATATGTGTGCACCATCAAAAGCAGCGTATCATCTAACGTTTTAGCATAACCACCAATCCATCTAAACAAAATATGTAGTTGCCAATTAGTATTTGCATGCAATCGAGATCCTATAATTGTGCTTGTGCTTGCTTGAATCTATGTACATCGTTACTTCAGTACGGTTTTTGTCAACCGAAAATCAACTTTGAAAAGAACATCAAATTGTGTCTACTTTTTAAACTGAACCGAATAACTAAAAAGCGATTTAACCTATATTTCAGTTAAAACGGTTCAATTCGGTTTCGGTTTGAAAGTGCCCACTCCTAAGCACGAGGAGTGTGGTTTGCGCAGCCTTGGCTGCGATGGCCTCGGTGTCCGCATGAGCGGTGGTGGCGTCTTCTTTTTCCTTCACCTTCCTTCTCCGGTTGGCCCGCTTCACCATCTTGGACACCCTGTGATCCAGGGCGATCTCCTTCTTCGGCTTCTTCTGGGCCACGACGCAGGCAGGCACATCAGGGACGGGGGCCGGTTCGTCGGCCATGGGAGGGAGAGAGGTTTTGGGTAGAGAAAACGTGGGAATGGAAATGGTGTGCCATCGACAGTCGAACCAAGGGAGCACATGCGTAGGACACTGCGAGAGTCTGTGGCATGTCCCCGCGGACCCAAATCCAGACCAATTTTTGGTTGAAAATGGATCGAAGCGGACATGAAAATGGACAGCCGTCCGTTTTGGCTGGCACGCTCGATCATGTTTTTTGTCCGCGTGGACCCAAACGAACGAGTGTTCATTGATGATATGTGTGGTCTATTAATTGGTTACCACATCGTGCCTTTGTGGTGTGCCTTAGATTCACGTGACTCGCTCCGTCAATCCTTGCGGGTCCACAGTCCACACTATCTTCTAACTGTAGAAGCTCGACAAACCTTTCCATTTCATCCTTGACGCAGGAAGCTGCCGTGTATGTAGTGCAGTCTGGCCGCGAATAAATTGTTCTATAGCCCTGCAGTTTACATGGTCAGTGTTATTTCTAAACCAACTTGTTAGCATAACTTAGCCCACTGGATACCTTCTCACAGTACCAGACCCATTCTGTCAATACTATATTGAATACGCTTGACAATACATCTACATGAAACTGATTCACAGAATAAGCTGCATGAATCTTCCACTCAGCAAAGTTATCACCTCATAAACAGACGCTATTATAGCTACACTTATCAAGTTCAGCAAATCAAGAGACGAAGGAGCAGAGAGCAACCACCAAGAAGTTAACTACCACCTGGGCGACTCGGGCGGGATCGCAACCCTAGCCGCAGGGGGCTCCCCGTCCTTCCATCCCTCCCTCCGCCGCCGCCGAAGGACACCGCCGGCCTATAGCCCGGGGGCTGACTGCGGTGGCGGGGGCCTTCCCTCTCTCCTGCACCATGGGGGCGGGGCGGAGCCCCGCGGCTTGTGGTGGCACGGCCGATCTGGCCTTGGTGGCGTGGCGGGCCTGCCTTGAGCGGCGGCGGTGCGGCGGCCGCCTCGGCCTAGGGTGGCCATGGTGGCGGGTGCGGTGGCCGGTCCTGCTTCGGGCAACGGCCTTGGCTGCGTTCGGTGGCGGCGGCCGGGTCTGCGGCGACGGACCATTTGACCTCGGATCGCCGTGGCGGCATGGAGGGCCTGGTGGTTGGGTCGGCGCCATGTGTGGTTTGTCCTCCGAACAGATCTGATCTGGCCGGTGCGGCCTGCTCGATGTGCGGCAGCTCAGATCAGCGGTGACCCATGCACACGAGGCTTGATGGAGATTCTTCGAGCGGATCCGAGTGAAAACCTCATTCTCGGCTTGATGCCAAGACCGGCGTTGGCGGCACTCTTTTGTGTCATTACCTTCTTGAAGGCATCGCTGTGAAGAAACTCCAGACCTCTATCCGCTACCTTCAGTGGAAACCCTAGATCAGTAGATCGGATGATAGCGGCGCATTGGTGCCGTTTCCTCCTTGGGGGCGTCATTCTTGAAGGCGTACACGGGATCGAGGGACCAGTGGGCGTTTTTTTGGTGGAGCAGTGCTTCATCCTACACATTGATGACGGCTGATCTCGGCTGCGTGGCGCAGTGGAGACTCGGTGCCCGATGCATGGTGATGGACACGTGCAGGAGGAGGTAGTTGTCTGGCGTCATGGTGACGTCGATGGCAGAGTGGCCTGACAAGGTAGAAGCCTCAATATCTGCTTTGAAGACGGCCTTGTGGAAGATGGCGGCGGCGACACATGTGAGTGCGTCAGACCAGTTTATGCCCCGGACCCGGTATGCGGCTCGGCTGGGACTTCTGGCTTTTGATGATAGACTTAGTTCAGTGGTCTGGGTATTTGGCCCAGCTAGTACCCCTTCATCATATGGATAGGAGTAGTGGCATATGTTGTCAAGATGGCTCATTCAGGCGTAAGGTCCTCGTGAATAATCAATAAAATGGCCGCATGCATCTCCCAGATGCAGAGGCCGGGGGTCATCCCCCATTTCTAAAAAAAAAAAAACAAAAAAAACACCTGGAATTACACAATTCCATAGGGCTTCATAGTTGCACATTTTCAAACATCTGATTGGCCTCTACCAGATTCAGTGTGGAAATTACTTATTTCTTTGAATGATTGGATAAGGTAAGTGGCATCCAATTAAATCCATCTCTGATACTTTATATTGCTACACTGCTGATACCTGCAACCTCATAGGCCAAGAGCAAACCTTAGATGCATGCTGCCACCAATGCAGACAAAATTGCTGCGAGGTGGTTCAAAGTTTGACTGACTTGTAAATGAGCTAGCAAAAAAGGCATCAAGCAGCAATTTTCCTATTGCATCAGCAAAAGTACACTCCACGCTGTGGCAGCAATTCAAACGGTGAAACAGAAGAAACCTCACTGAAACAACCGTGGTACCAAGAAATCTGACATCTTCAGACTCACAACCATTTCCCTCATCAGAAACCTTTGCCCTTGGGCACCATCACGAATCAAACTATTTCTTTCATCCAAAAGGCCACCCTTCAATTAGCTGTGCTCTACAACTTCAAAAGGTTACCCTTCAATTAGCTGAATTCTAAGTGAAACCACAGGCTGCCCACTAATATGTTCACGGAGCCACAGCCATGCTCTACAACTGCAGTACTTAATAAGACTATAAAGACCCTCTCGACTTATATATCCCAGAAACACAACGTGAAAGCCAGGTATAATAACAGTCAGTCGAAGCTAAACTTAAAGTTCTACTCCTTGAAGACGGTCCAGAAACACAATGAAGAATATCAGATAAACACAGGCGCTTCATTGAAGAGCAGAAGTCGGGTCCTTTCCCTCGAATACGAGGTCTGCAATGAATTAAACTTTAAGGTCTATCATAATTCATAATTGTCATCAATATTATCAAAACTATCAAGAACAAGGCCTTCGTCAAAGAGTAGGAGTCAGGCCCTTTCGTCCTCATCATCCTCACCCTCGTCCCCGTCCCCGTGCCCGTCCCCGTCCCCGTCCTCGTCCTCGCCCTCTCCCTCTCCCTCTCCCTCGTCTTGGCTCTCGCCCACCTTCTCCTCCTTCTCCTCTTTCTGCTCCTTCTTGTTGGGACGCCGATGGTGCCGACGAAGATGACGACGATGACGATGATGGTGATGATGACGATGACATTGACAATGATGGCAGTGATGATGATGATGAAGATGACCATGATGAGCTTGAAGAATCATCATCATCAGAAGCAGCAGCAGCAGCAGCAGTATTAGCAGTTTCAATATAGGGCGTTCGTTGAAGATCAGGAGTTGAACCCTTTCCTTGAAGACATGATCTGCTGAGAATGGTGGCTTGGAGCATGATCCCATTTTGATCATCAGAAATCTTTCCCTTGGGAATTATTAAGTCATACACTATTGGTAGCCCATCAGAGAGTGAACAGCTTCTTATGTGGAAATTTATACTTTCACGACAGCCGGTCGTTAAGCAGTCATATTCCATATTACATTTGAACTTGGGCTCCGTAACATTTGGTTGGACGCAGATGACTGAGATGGCATATCCAAGAGGCTCTGATGACATGTTGAGCAAGAAAAAGTAGCTGGTCTCGGTGCATCGCAAAACATGTAACCCCGGCTGTAAGCGAAGTGACACCGTACCGGAGTCCGGGAGGATTGTAGACAGACACTTGTGCTGGATGATGAAATGGTCCAGGAGCTCCTTTGTTGGTCCAGTAAAGCCACAACCGGACTCCGTGCAGGAGCATGGGGCATTTGGGCATGCCTTCTTGTGTTCTTCTTTCTGGTAGTAAATGACCCCCTCGACACAGCCATACTTTTCATTGGAGCAAGCAACTTTGGCTTCTTGGACGACATGTTCCATTGCAAAGCAGCGCTTGAAGGAAGTTTTGATAGAGCATACGGGACATTTCTTGTCCAGCTTCTCACGGCAAGATGAGCATATACAATGCCCCACGGAGCACTGTGGAATTGAAAGGATCCTCATGAGAACAAATTTTGCCAGAAAGAAAGAACTGAAACACTACGCGACAACATGATAGATTAGTAGCCCCGTTACCATAGCTATTATGTAAGATTTCATAAGAAACACTTTTTGCCAAGTAGCACCCATCCAGATATTGATTTATCAAAGCTCTACTTTTATCTTGAGCTCTTATCACAAATGAAATAAAAGCTTAATTAAGTTTAAAGGCAAGTCAACATCTACAAAAACGTACTGCAATTACCTGGAATATCGGAGGCAATAGGGGCTCGTAGCAGATGGGGCAGTCAATGGTCTCCACCCCCATGGTGACCTTCAGCTTCTTTGTGCTGCTCTCTCCTCCTTCTGCTTCAACTTTTTTCCTTTTTGTATTGGCGTTACCTTCCATGGCCAACAAACTTCCAAGAGGTACCCTCACTAGCTTGCAAACTCAATCGAGACACAAACCTACTGGGCAACACAATCTCAATGCGTGTTCGCCTGTTCCATAACATACATGGATAAAAGTCATGGAAGTGACAAAATAGCTAAGTAAAAGCAGTAGAACTAGTAAACATTTACAGAAGTTCTAACTTCTAAGGGCATCTCTCACCGACCCCCAACAATATAGAGGAAGATAAGGCCGAGTATCCTTTAGAGGAGCATATTTCCTCCTTTAAAAAGTGGCATTTGAAACCAATCCTCAATACTTAATGGACTAAAAGAATCAGTGGTGCATCAACCCAAATTCGGTGCAAATTTGATTCATACTACTACATAAAACTTACAAAAACAAAATTTGGTGCAAATTTGAAATATATTACATATATTGAAATAAATTTAGATTACATTGCATAAAAACTTATTAGAAAACTACTCGCTATCGCTCTCATTCTCTAGGCGCTCCCAGTTCGATTCGGTAAGCCGCCTGATCACAGGGTCACCGCCCTAGCCTGCCCTGTTGCCACCGCCATCGCCGTCGTCATCGGAGTCATTGAAGAGCTCGAAGACACCCGTCGCACCGGCCGCATACCGCTCCTGCTCCTAGAACCGGAACTCCGCCTCGACGCGCTCCGGATAGAGGCGGCGGAGATCCACCATGTGGGCCTCGCCTGCTTGCTTGGCCTCGAGGTACTCGTGGGCCTCCCGATCCTCCCGCCTCTCCCATGCGGTCGCCACCAGGGGGGTCAACGGGCTCCAACCGCGGCAAGCCGTCAGGGAAGTTGCGCCAAGCATTCGCGCCATGGAGGCGGACCGACATAATGCCATACTCGCATGCCGCTTGCATCATTGATTTGAAGGAGCCAATCCAAATGCACTGTTTGTATAGAGGTCAAAGATCTCGGTGACCCACATCCCCAGCGTTGACGCACGCCGAGGTATTCCCTCTGTGACGGCGGTGGGAGGTCCAGGAAACCGGGTAAATGGTCGTCGCGGGAGGAGGAAGCACCAACGCCGGCACAGGAGGACGATGTGTCGTCGCGGGCACGGGCTCGAGACCGCTCGTGGTGGCGTGGAACAAGCTGGGGATGGGTGGCGGGCGGATGCGGCCATTATTGGCAGCAGACCGACGCCGTAGTGGATGTGGGTGAGGGTGGGGGCGGACCGGCAGGGATTCGGCCATCGAGTATATCTAGGAGTCGCGGCCGGCGCAGAGTAATATTTTTTACTCCACTAATGGTTTTTGGTGTTCGGTTAGTTTCTGGTTAGAGGAGAAAACCCGAATTTAGCCTCCTCGAACGGTTATTGGGGATCAGTTAGAGAGAGACTACTGGAATTCTGTGCTACGCCGAGTGCCCAGAATTCCAGTAGTGAGAGATGCCTTAAGGACTGCAATTCAACACCTTTTTTGGCTCTTCTTGTTCTGGGAGAAAAGAGTATTTGAGCTGATTTTCCTTAACAGGTTGACAATGCATTTGCAAGTAATAATCTGACAGAGAAGCGGTAAAAGAAGAAATCGATTAGGGCTAAAAGTTTGCACTGGCATAGCGTAGCAGCGTGACTCCGGCGATCGAAGGGCAGACGTCCCGAATAGAGAGGGATGCAGCCGTACCTGAAACTACCTGGTCGCCTCGGGGCATATACACTCCAAGACCTAGCTAGTTGCCATGGCCGGCCTCAAGGTCGTGGTTTTCACCGAGGAAAGAGGGGAGAATTAAGATTGCTGCTACCTTGCCGGCGAGGTCTCCGCCGGGCCCGCGCGCCGCCTTGATCTCAGCACGATGGTCGATGGGAGCGGGGAGATATGACGAAGCAGCGCTCGGGGCGAGAAACCGTGGAAAGGAGCCGTGTCTTTTTATGTGTCTCTTTTTCTTTTCTACTCCTATTTTTGTGAGGAAACTTGAGAGATTTACTCCTAAAACATCGGAAGGAGTCATCGGGAAGTTGAGAGTATCGACGGATCTAGGATTTGACGCTAGGGTGGACCTAGCTATGAGTAGATCCCCTCAAAAAAAAAGAAACTAGGAGTTAGAACTTTTTTTTCTAAACCACAAAAATAATATACTCCCTCCGTCCGGAAATACTTGTCAAAGAAATGCATAAAAATGAATGTATCTAGAACTAAAATACATCTAGATACATCCATTCCTCCGACGAGTATTTCCGGACGGAGGGAGTACCAATGTAAAACGAATGCAATGTAATGCGGAATTAGATTCATACTTCTCACAAGTAGCATAAATTCAATTATTACATTTGAAATTCCAATATATTAGTCATATCCTGTTTTTCCCGAAAGGATGTAGACATAAAAGTTCACCGGAAGTACGAATCACCTCAAACCTAATAAAAACTAGAAGAACACCCGTGCGTTGCAACGGGGCCACATTAAATTTAAGAGTTCAATATCAGTTATGTTAATATTACATTTAATATTCTCATACATATCAAGTGACATTGGCGACCTTTTTACCATCAAATTCTCACACACACTCTCTCCCTCCCTCCTCCTCACTCTCTCTCCCCCTCTCCCTCTCTCTCTCTCTCTAACACACACACATATCCATCTTATTGGGTACGGGACCATAATCCATCTATTTCACACGCACACGCGCTAGTGCATAACAATATGAATTATAAAACAGGTTCAAGGTAGTAACAAGGATTCTTCTCATGCATTAATAAACAAATGTTCTGCACTGAAGACAAGATAAACAATTCCCAAAGTGCATCAGAGCATCACAGAACATTACTGGCAAGATAAATGCACGATGTACCGGAACTGCTCGGATGAACCGGAACAGAGCCGACATATATCATCCTAGACAAACGCAACATCAACCATTTACCTTGGTACTTTAGGGACCGACAGGAGGATGCATGTAGAAGCGCTTACAGTCAGAGAGAGAAATTGGAACCCATTCCCATCACCAACTGATAAAGAAAGCATGTAAGAAAATTGATATCGGGCCAACTTGGATCTTCGGTGATTGTCCGCCGGTATGGAGAATTTAGGAGGATGGGTGCAGGGAGTGGCCTTGTGGACGATGGATGGAGGCGCGGAGGGATGTGGTCGCCGGAAGGTCGAAAGCGGAGAGGGTCGGGCACGTTAGGTGGAGCCGGTGGTGCGCGACAACCGGAGGCGGCCCAATCGTGGGCGGCGAACCGACGATAGCCTCGGCCCATCTCTCGACGCAGCAAAGATAGAGAGGGCGGCACTGCCGGTGCAAGAGGCCGCCGCTCGGCACCATCTACATCGAGGGGAAAGAGAGGCGAGAAAGTGATAGGGTGATGCGGGGCTAGGGATTGCGGAGGAGGGTGGGGGTGTGCGATTTGAATGGATGGTTCTGCCCACCGTTTTCTTGTACGTGGCGGTGGAGACGGCGGCGTCCAGCCATGCAGGCGAGGCATGGGTCGAGCCGGGCACACGGCGAGGCGCAGTAGCAGAGGCGGGGACGATTTTTTGCTACTGAGATGCATGGTGTGGGATTGATCGTTCATGTTCTCTTTTCCTTTTTAACGGGAGATGGATGCGATATTTTCACGAGGGGAGAGATGCGACCACGTACATATTCCATAATAAATTAATTAGGTCCATAACGGGAATTCTTTACAATGCGTTAAGATTTACGTGTTAGTTTTCTTAATAAAGAAATGCACTGATGTAGGGATCGATTGATTCGGGTAAGGAAAGATAGATTCGTGATCTTTTGTATGTTAGGAAATTAGTGGTTTGCAAGGAAAGAGTGGAGAGAAAAAGAACCAATGCGACCGGGTATAGATTCCATAATAAATTAATTAGGTCCATAAAGGGATTTGTTTACAATGCGTTAAGATTTACGTGTTAGTTTTCTTAATAAAGAAATGCACTGATGTAGGACGCGATTGGTTCGGGTAAGGAAAGATAGATTCGTGATCTTTTGCATGTTAGGAAATTATTGGTTTGCAAGGAAAGAGTGAAGAGAAAAAGAACCAATGGAGGTAGGAGGAGGACAAAAATAAACCGTACGAGGCTACCAACTGCTCCATTAGGAGTAGAGATTGTTTGTGAAAATAACGTGCGACGACGACTTAGCGAGCGGATCTCCTTAAAAAAGACATAGCGAGCAGATTCCCTTAAAACTGGTAGGAATGGATACGATTGATGACGTTGATAAATAGTGGTGAATGTTGGCCTAATTTACTATCATCATGCATGGAAACGAATCATCAAGAAAAAGAATACTTTCTATTACTACACTCATAGGAAGCTTCCTAATCTCTGCTACCAAACAGTTTCTGCCCAAACAAGGAAGGAAAGTTATGGACGTAATTCGAAAGGAAACAAACATTATGAAGATTAATTAATTTAGATTTGATCTTTAGAGATTGATTATGATTGATTCTTTTACATAAAGACATTACTAAATAATTTGCGTCAGTATGTAAAGTTCTGATCCGTTCAGTTTTTTTTTTGTTGTGTGAGAGGGTGAAGTGAAAATAAACCAATGAAGTGGGGGAGGCGACGAAAAAAATCTACGACGGTTAACCTACGAGAAAAAACGGACGAAAGTGGTGGGACGAAAAAAAACCTGGAAGCGACACTACGAACTGCTCCATTAGGAATAGAGATTACATAGTGATCCCGAGACCATCAAACGACCACTACCGCTGTCAGAACAAGCCACCGGCGTGCTGCACTGGATCTTTTCACCCCTATCGAAAATGGCTTGACCTTGCCGATCACAGCCAGAAACTCTTCATGCAAGTTCCCCTAAGGACGAGTGCCTTGGAGCCGCAGTCATAGCCGTTGAACACTTGAATAGATTTGAAGCACCTGAAACCAAGTCTTCCCTACATGACGAATAACCTTAACTTCACTGCCCAAAGAATATGCTAGGAATCTACGTTGAAGCTCCGTCGACTACGTTCAAACGGAAGAACTGTAGGAGTCTTGAAGCTTGAAAGACAAACTCAAAGGAAAATCGCCGTCATCTGCCCGAGCGCCGCAACCTATAGTACTAACCAGAGCGGGACACCGGACCCCCCCCCCCCCCCCCCCCCTCATCAGGCGCCAGAGAGGCTGGCAGCGGGGAGGCGAATCCATGGGCTTGTCGGCGGAGCCTGAAGGGGAGAGTTTGCCCTGACTACCACATAATAGAGGAGGAAACGCTAGTTCTGTGGTAGCTATATCATCTTCTTCTATCTTGGAGAAAAGACTATCCCAAATTGTAAAATTGCATTTTAAAAAAACAATTGCAATAATACCATGGCGGAACGACGGGGGATTGTAACCGCGCATGATTGGTTCATGCCTCAGGAAATTTATTGCAGAAAATAACCTTTCAGCACTTGATGTTGCCACATTGATAAACCTGAATCAATTCCTGTATTTTTTGATCTTTAATGAATCGATGCTGTTAAACGTGATATGGCTTTGTACATGTATTGTGCGTACACGTCAAGAGGAGATCCTTGCTAACCGAAGGAGGAGTAGTTAGGCTAGATACTCATGTAATCTTTTATCTTCTTATCTCTTGTATTCTTCTCCTCCAAGATATATTCCTCAAACAACCTGTACGCATATCTGGGCTTGCACCCCAACTATATAACACGAAGCACGTCGGCCAGGAAGGCTAAGACGTTTACCGCAAGTCGCACATGGTATACAGAGCCATCTTCTTCCACTAAACCCTAGCCAATCCATCTCCACCAAAAGTGCACGGCATGTCTTCCTCCACCTCCTCCTTCCAGCCAACGCTCGGCGGAGGAGTCACGGAGAAACTCTCCCGCACCAACTACATCCTGTGGCGGACACCGATCACGCCGCAGCTGCGGGGTGCCGGCGTCTTCCACTACGTCGACGGCACGTCGACCGAGCCGGCCAAAACCCACGTCACCAAAGATGCCGCTGGGAAGGAAACCGAGGGGCCGAATCCTCTCCATCCGCTCTGGGTGAAGGAGGATCAGCAGGTCCTTGGATATCTACTCCAACACCTCTCCGAGGAGGTGCTCATCACGGTGACCGAGATCACTATGGCGCGGGAACTCTGGGTGGCGCTGGCGAGCATGTTCTCGTCGCAGTCACTCGGCCGCGTCAACAACATCCGCACAGCACTGATCGACGCGCAGAAGGGCAACCAGTCGGTGTCCTCCTTCTTTGCCGCCATGAAGGGGCTCGTTGATGAGCTCGCGGCGGCGGGAAAATCGATCCAGGACGACGAGCTCATATCCTACATCATCCACGGGCTGGACCAAGATTATCAGCCCCTCGTCTCTGCCTTGGACGCCCGCGTCACTCCGGTAACCCTTGACGAGCTCTTTGCATGCTTAGCAATTTTGATCAGCGCATGGTGCAGTACCACGGCTCCGGTGGCGGCTTCAAGTCCTCAGCAAACTCTGTCTCCAGAGGCCGCGGTGGCGGCTCTCGCTCTCGTTCCTCCTCTCGTAGCAAGGGGAGGTTTGGATCTGGCGGCGGCGGCTACTCCAACAACACTCGCGGCGGCGGAGGCTCCAGCAGCTCAAAAGGGCGCCGTGGTGGCGGCTCCAACATATCGCGCCCGGACTGGCCTCGCTGTCAAATTTGTGGCAAGCCCGGCCACACGGCGAAGGACTATTGGTACCGCTATGAAAATGATGATGGTGACTCCTCGCAAGACGAAGAAAAAGTTGCCGCAGCTGCCGATGGTTCCTACGGGATCGACACGTACTGGTATGTCGATAGTGGAGCCACAAACCACATCACCAACGAGCTCGAGAAGGTCACCATGAAGGAGAAGTATCGTGGAAAGGATCAAATCCACACGGCCAGTGGTGAAGGTATGGGCATACATCACATTGGTCATTCAATTTCTAATACCCCTAAACGCAAAATGCATCTCAAAAGAATTTTGCATGTTCCTAGTGCCCACAAAAATCTTCTATCTGTTCATAGAATTGCTATTGACAATCATATTTTTCTCGAGTTTCATCCTTATTTCTTTTTTATTAAGGATCAGGCAACGAAGAAAGTTCTCTATCGAGGTAGATGTGTTCGAGGGCTCTACCCGTTGATTCCGGAGTTTAGAAGATTCAATACACAAGCTTGTGGTGCTATCAAGCTTTCGTCCAACCGATGGCCCGATCGTTTAGGACATTGCCTCTTTTTCTTTGGTTGAAAAATTACTTAGGAAAAATAAGCTCCCTTTTGTTGGTGAGCGCAATATTGAAACTATTTGTGATTCATGTCAGTGTGCTAAAAGTCATCAATTACCATATCCCATATCCACTAGTGTCTCCACTAAGCCGTTGCAATTAATCTTTTCTGATGGTTGGGGCCCTGCTCCTCTTCTGTTGGCAGACACACATACTATGTGTGTTTCATCGATGACTATAACAAGTTCTCATGGATTTATCTTCTTAAGAAGAGGTCCGATGCGTTTCAAGTCTTTAAAAACTTTCAAGCACTTGTTGAAAGAAAGTTTGACAGCAAGATTATAGCTGTCCAATCCGATTGAGTAGGGGAATACGAGAAACTCAATTCCTTCTTCCAAAGCATAGGCATATCTCACCATGTATCATGCCCACACGCTCACCAACAAAACGGGTCAGCCAAACGCAAGCATAGGCACATTGTTGAGGTCGGTTTGGCCCTCCTAGCAGGGGCTTCTATGTCTCTCAAGTTTTGGGATGAGGTGTTTCTTACGGCTCTCCACATCATCAACATGTTACCTAGCCGTGTCATCAACAATGAAACACCTATGGAACGCCTTCTCCATGTCAAACCCGACTACACATCCCTTCATGTTTTTGGCTGTGCTTGTTGGCCAAATCTCTGCCCTTACAACAATCGCAAACTCATGCTCAAATCAAAACGATGTGCTTTTCTTGGCTATAGTGCTCAACACAAAGGTATCAAGTGCCTTGACATCTCCACCGGCCGGGTGTATATCTCACGTGTTGTTTTTGATGAGACAAAGTTTCCGTTTTCTTATCTTCATCCTAATGCAGGTGCACTACTTCGCAAGGAAATCTTGCTCCTACCATCTCATCTCTCTAGCTATGATAAAGGGGGTGTTACAAATTGTGATGATAATATGTTGACTAACCCTACTAATAATCTCCATGAGTCTTGTGATGATGCAGAAACCAGCGGTGTCAAAATCACAGAAAATAATGAAGAAAATGGAGTAGCAGGCCCTTATTTCATGTGTCCTGGCTCGGGGGACATATCTTCCTCGGGATCGGGTCAGGTGCTGCAGCTGCGTAGCAGATCTCCTTCGGGATCTGCGCCCTGACAGCGAACCTGCCGCACCAACCACGCTAGGCGCAGGTGGGCGCACGGGCGAGTTCACGCCAGCCACGCGGCAGAGCCCGGCGAGCGGCAGCGCCTCCCCTCGCGCGAACGAATCCGCGCCCGACAGGTGGCAAGCCGGTACCGGCCCGAGCCACGTCCAGCAAAGCGCCCAACCACACGTGTACAGGCGGCACGCCACGGCTCGTCAGGCGGACACGGGGGCCGATTCTGTCAAACCGGGGCCCAGGCAATCATTGGGCCATGATGACGCGCTCATGCCTAGATCTTCTATGGCAAACTTGTCGCTCACACCGCGGTCCACGGCCACAGAAGATCGGACCCCGACACCGCCTGCCAACGCTGCGGGTTCTGGAGCCCTGCATAGATCCTCCTCGGGATCAGGAGAGGATCAACCAGATCCAGACTCGGGATTCTCTGTGCCGGAGCTCTCTGTAGAAGTTCCTGTTGCTACTCCACGTCGAACACGACTACAACAAGGGGTAATTAAACCTATTGATTATAAACATGTTACAAAATATGGGCTGGTATGTTCTACAGGTGAACCAGGAGAACCCAATACTCCTGAAGAAGTTGTGGGTGATGCACGTTGGAGAAAAGCAATGCAGGATGAAATCATGGCACTTAAGAAAATCAGAAAATGGCACTTGGTTCCTCCACAACGAGGTTAAAATCTTATTGACTGTAAGTGGGTCTTTAGGATAAAAAGGAAAGCTAATGGAACCATTGACCGTTACAAAGCTAGACTTGTTGCAAACGGCTTCAAACAACGGTGTGGTATTGACTATGAGGACACGTTTAGTCCAGTTGTAAAAGCTGCTACTATTCGTCTTATTTTTTCCATTGCTGTGTCCAGGGGATGGAGTCTACGTCATCTAGATGGACAGAACGCGTTCCTCCATGGTGTTTTGGAAGAAGAGGTTTACATGAAACAACCACCTAGGTTTGTAAATGCACGTGCACCACTTCATGTGTGCATGCTTGGCAAGTCATTGTATGGACTGAAGCAGGCCCCAAGAGCATGGTAATCTCGCCTTAGTAAAAAGATGCAAGCACTTGATTTTGTTCCTTCAAAGTCTGACACGTCATTGTTTATTTACAACTATTCAAGTGTATCCATTTTTGTTCTCATATATGTTGATGATATAATTGTGACAAGCTCATCTGATGAAGCAATAATAGCACTGTTGAAGGATTTGAGTGCAGAATTTGCTCTCAAGGATCTAGGAGATCTACATTATTTTCTTGGTATTGAGGTCAAGCAACACAAGGATGGTCTTCACATCTCTCAAAAAAAGTATGCAACAGACCTAGTGAAAAAGGCTGGTTTGCAAAGTTGTAAGTCTGCCCCTACTCCTTTATCTAGCAAAGAAAATTGTCTCTTACTGAAGGGGAGCTGCTGAGTTCAGAAAATAGTACAAAATACAGAAGCCTGGTAGGTGCACTTCAATACATGACACTGACCAGACCAGATATCTCCTTTGCTGTTAACAAAGTGTGTCAGTTTCTCCATGCACCTACCACTGTTCATATGACTACTGCAAAACGTATAGTAAGATATGTGAAAAATACATTGAGCATTGGCCTGAGCTTCAGCAAGTCATCCTCTACACTTATCAGTGCCTTCTCTGACTCGGACTGGGCTGGGTGTCTAGATGACAGACGCTCAACTGGTGGCTTTGCAGTATTCTTTGGACCTAATTTAATATCTTGGAGTGCAAGGAAGCAAGCCACTGTTTCAAGATCCAGTACAGAGGCAAAGTACATAGCGTTGGCAAATGCAACAACAGAGATCATATGGGTGCTGTCAATTTTAAAGGAACTAGGTATGAAAAGCACTAGACCTTCATGTTTATGGTGTGGTAATCTAGGTGCTACCTATTTATCAGCAAATCCAGTTTTTCATGCTAGAACTAAACATATTGAGATAGATTTTCACTTTGTTCGAGAAAGAGTTGCAAATAAACTTTTGGATATTGGGTTTATTCACTCTCAAGACCAAGTTGCAGATGGTTTTACCAAAGCTCTTCCCACAAGAAGTTTTGAAGACTTCAAGCATAATCTCAACTTGATGAAGTTATGATTAAGGGAGGGTGTTAAACGTGATATGGCTTTGTGCATGTATTCTGCGTACACGTCAAGAGGAGATCCTTGCTAACCGAAGGAGCAGTAGTTAGGCTAGATACTCATGTAATCTTTTATCTTCTTATCTCTTGTATTCTTCTCCTCCAAGATGTATTCCTCAAACAACCTGTACGCATATCTGGACTTGCACCCCAACTATATAACACGAAGCACGTCGGCCAGAAAGGCTAAGACATTTACCACAAGTCACACAGATGCCACAATCCAAAACCCTAAAGTATAAGTAGAGAAAGAGGCAAAGCTAGCACCTGAAGTGCTGGCGATCGGCTTGATCCAACCACCCTGGACTGCGTACAGAACCTTGCCCGCCTGCTGTAGTGACGCGCTGCGCCGGTGCGCCCTGTTGCTGGCCTGCCGCTGTTGTCCTGCACGGCACGCCTAGCGTTGTGCCGCTGCTGCCGTCGCAATTCTCTGGCTGGTTGGCCCTAGGCATACATAACCCGTACTCTTTTTTCTGAGAAACACCGGTAAATTTATTCATTCATATACCCTAATTTGGACCTAGGATCCAAAAAAATACAAAGTAGCACATATGACTAAGAAATACAATAAAATCAATCGTAAACACCTTCGTGGCATCAATCTCTGTTTGAAGAAATACTCCAAAGACTTTGGTAAATAGGCTGCAATTAGACTGGAGCAACTATGTTGTCACTTTTTCACCGGCGGGAACATTAACAATAATAGTTTTTGAAAGCGCCTTGAGTCGCCCATCTAAAAAGATGGGAAGCCTTGATTGATGAAAGATTTCACCTTCACAAAGAATCAAACCAACAAAAAAAGCTTGACACAACAACATGAACTATCATATCCGATAATCGAATTTGGGAGGACAAAAAACGCTCTAACCTCATGACACTGCCAAAAGAACGAGGGAAGATTTATTCTCACAAAACTATGAAGATCACTAGATGTTGACGAAGAATATAGAGGAGCTGCTGGGCCTCCATGGGTTTTCTGTTTTTTTCCTTGTTTATTTGTATATGGTATATATAGTTCTTAGTTCTTTTGCTAAAAAAAATGTAGTTCTTAGTTCTGGGTTTCTCTCAAACAAAATAGTTCTCGGTTGGGAGGCAGTTTTCAGGGTGTGGCACGCCCACCCATCCACCTTTTTTTAATATGAATGACCAGATTGCTCACCGCGCCCCTTGTAGATGTTTTTTGAATGATTTCATTGAAGATTACTCATCACGTCTGTCGCGTGACGGTAACTACACTGTTGGTGTTGTTCCCGCCTCCCCCCATAGACTTGAATATGTCGAGGTAGAGCTTTCTATAAAAGTCGGAATGCAAAAAATGCAAGCATACTTAACACATACTCCCTCGGTTCCGAAATATATGACATTTTGGCAGTTGGCCACCTGGTTTATAAGTTGAATAACAAAGGAATTTTACCAAAAAAAGAATAACAAAGGAATTGAAATTAAGAGTTGGCGCTCCTATTTTGATCAAAAGATGTGGCACAAATGAACGAGAGTTGTGATGTTCCAAAGAATTACAACCGCTGGGAAATAGGTTTCCATCACCACTCGTTGAAAGTCGTCGGTGAACTAACATGGCCTCGGTGATCGAAGGATTAGTCATCCCCGCGTGTGGTTTGCTCCATGCTCCTAGAAATGATGTGGACCCCCCCCCCCCCCCCCCCCCGCCACACACACACACACACACCTTTGCTGCTATCATGGTGGATCGCTCCATCGTTATTTATCTTGATGAGCTCGGGTTCTGCAGGTCGCTACCTATGCCACGATAGAGCTTTCATATACTATTGAGGAGCATATGTTAGCGCAAGGACATCCTTAGTGAGACGTGCAGAGTTGGACGGATCAATTCATCCATGGCCATGAGTCAAGCGATTTCACAACTACAATATGGACCACATAATGGTGATGATGGCCGCTCTCTCCATCTTCGTAAATAGCTGGTCACAAAGGATATCTCTAGAACAAGTATTGGAGTGTAGCCATGGGAATCGTATGTCAAACATAGACACGACTTCTGTCCCAGAATCGCCTGGCATCTGAACAGTGCATTAGTCATTTTCCAGGTATTCACTCATTGTGTGACAAACTTTACATCTGCTCAAATCTTTCTCATGTCTCCGTTTTAGTGTGCATTCATCTGGTACAATTCCTTGTGACCAGTCACAATAAGACTCTGGCCTTGGGGATGACATTCAATTTTCAATGGGCTTTCATTGAAGACCGGTAAACCAATTTAACAGAATAGTTACCTCGTGTAGAAATGTGCCTAGGCTAGGACATCATCAACATCACCATGATGCAAGGGAATATTCAGGACTAGTTCCCAAAAATCTAGGAGCCTCCTGCTAGGTTATTAGGGTTTCGAGTGGTAAAGGTAGTGTGCGCTAATGTTCATCGGCAGGGCGCACCGTGTGGGGGTGGGATAGCACCCTCTATCTCTATTGTCTGTTGAGTGCACTTTGAAGACTACTCCCTCTGTCCCAAAAAGTTTGTCTTAGATTTTTTAGATATGAATGTATCTAGACACGTTTTAGTGTTAGATACATCCATCTGAATAAATGTAAGACACATTTTTTGGGACATAGATAATATGTGGTAGCTATTTACAGAGGTGGGAGGACTCTTTTTAGGCGCAATCTAAAGCTAGGACTCAGTGGCAGGAGGACTCATGCTTCGTGTTTCTAAGTGCGTGGTGATTTTCCTGAGAAAATACATGGCTGGTGGTTTGGTTAAACGACGCATCTAGCAAGCGGTCATTGGCTCGCTATCGCTCCATAGCAGCTTCCCTTTTTTGGTATATTCATGTCTTCATCAAACAAATAAAGAAAGGTCTTGTCCTATCAGTAAGGAGAAGACAAAAGGAGCATGTAGTGTGTTTAGTAAAAGGCAAAAATGCTTGCGAATCAATGGGAACACGTTTGATTCAGATTTTGATTTTTTTAAATCCATAACTTTTGAACCAGACATCGGAACTGAGAACTGCTTCCATGGTTGGAATTCTTGTGACGTGCTCTTAGAAACTAGATCCTGCATGAGTATGTTTTGACAAAAAAAATTGTGCAATTTATTCCTTGTTTTGTGCAACTGCCTAGCTGTTGATATGCAACTACCTAATAGTCGATATGTAACTTTCTCTCTACCAATGGATGTGCGGTTTCACTGATGACACCTCGCCCCAAACTACCCCCTATCAAGTGAGATGCGCAACTTCGTCTATAGCCCCGACCAAATAACCTATTAGTCGATTTGCAACGTTTCCTCTGCAATTGGAAGCACACTTTTCACTATTTTTTTCTCGGCCAACTGCCTAGCAGTAGATGTGCAACTTCGGATACTTCTCCGGCCAACTACCTAACAGTCGATATGCAACTTTTTTCCGAACCCTGTGAATGTGTCGTTTTCACTGCTAGCACCGGTCCACCCACCCAAACTAGTGGGACGTGCAACTTTAAGGTCCCACTTATAGACAATTTTTTTCTACCGCGACGGTCTCATGGATGTACATTTTTTCATCATCCAACACATTACTACCAGTGAGATGTGCAACTTTATTTGTTGCCCTAGCCAACTGTCTAGCAGACTATGTCCAACTTTGCCTGTTACCCCGAAAACTAAAACTACATATCCACAAGTAGGGAGGACGAGTTGTACATTGACTACTAGGTAGTTAGTGGAACAACAGCCTCAGTTGCACATATAACTGGTGCGCCAGCAGTGAAAAAACTACATCAACCATGAGTAGAGGGAGGGGGAGTTGCAGGACCTAGTTTTGAAGACCTCGTCACGAGCATTGCAACGATGAAAACGGTCTGAATTTCGACGCATGGTTTGAAATATATGACTTTTAAAATTTGAAAACCCGAATAAATGCACATGCGCATCCAACGTGAATTAAATGTGCTCTCTACCCACACGACCAATCCTATTAATGTGTGTGAGACTCGGCCGCTCGTTTCCTCCAAATAGTGCGTACGCACTTTTTATATTTCAGGTTGGTTAAAAGGGGGAAAGCTGTACTAGAAAATAGCCTTTTAGAGAACAATTTCTCGTTTTCTTTTCTTATCATAATCAACGAGGGTTGTAAAATTCACACAACTAGGGGAAACATGGACACTGTAGAAACTAAACCAACCAATTCTAAAAAGAAAAAATTGGTGAAGAAAATTAGCATCTATTAGACTTTTTTAATTTCCACATTTATAAAAGAGATAAGTCCTCATTTCAACCCTCAACTAACCACCTAGTTCGATTTACAACCCTCATATTTTAAACCGGTCGAATTGCACCCTCAAGTTGCCACGAAGTTCAAAAAATGACCCTCGACTCAGTTTTAGGCTTGTCAACCGGTTTTGACCAAGTCAAAGATAACTAGCCAGCCAACTCAATAGCCACACACTCACACATCCTAACCTAGACCCCTCTACCTCTCTCCGTTCGTTCATACTTCACCCTAAGGAACGCCAATGCATTCCCAGCCGCTGACACCTGGGTCGCCAAGGAACGCGACCGCCGCCACCACCTCCGCTTTCGACGACCGGAGACATCAGATGGTTTGCATCTCTTGCTATATATTGCACTCAGCATCTCTCCTCTTTGCTTCAAGAAACATCCATCCAAACCTATGACTTTTCTACATCCAGCCGGAAATCATTTCTTATAAGCATCAAAACATATGTAGAATATCTCAAAGGTTGGAACTTCATTGTCAGGGTTTAGCTTCACTAGGCAAGTAGATCCAGGATTGCTTCTAAGAAGCTCTAGCCGATAATCAAACACAAAGTCGCAATCGGATGAACTAGAACTACTAGTACCATTGCACTCAACTGCATCACTTTGCTTTAATTTCACTTCACCACCTGCGGGTACTTCATCATCTCAAAAACATTGCTTTGAATTCTCTTCACCGCCTGCAGGGACTTCATCATACCAATAACTTTGTTGGCTCAATACCAATAATGTCCTCAACATAGATTTTCAGTATACCTCTATCTGTTACATGTGAGAGCATGTACTTCACGGAATTTTCTACAACCAATGACATCAATCCGTCAGACAATTATTTTCCAGGGCATAACCAATGCAACGTCATGATTGCTCCTCTTTCAGTAACACCATAATGCACTTTCAGATTTGCAATGATAGTTCCTAAGCACAAATTGCAACACTCGACATGAGAAATTTCCTCTCTGCCTCCATCATATTCCAAATTGCGGCCCTCGCACACAAATACACAATTGAAATGGAATCACACAACCAAGAAATCCAAAGGATCCATTCAATCTACAAGAGATGAAGAAAACAAATCATTACAAACTGACTGATGCGCCTAGATGTTAGGGTTTGAGAGAGAGAGAGAGAGAGAGAGAGAGAGAGAGAGAGAGAGAGAGAGAGAGAGAGAGAGAGAGAGAGAGAGGATCACTAGGAAGGAGAGCAGGGAGAAGAGCTTATCGAGCTTGACGCTGGTGAGGTGCAGTGCAGCCCTTTGCCAATGGCTGAAGATGTAGAGGTTGTTGGGGCAGATGGTGCATAGAGCCTTGGGGATCCAGGCTCTGTTGCCTTGTGGGTACATCCCGTGGTGGCAGAGGGCTGTGGTGGGCCTTGGCGTCATAGGTGACCGATGCAGGTTGGGTCATGGTGAAGTGTGAACGAACAGAGAGAGGAAGAGAAGGGTCTAGCTAGGTTACGATGTGTGTGCGTGTGTGGTTGCTGAGATGGCTGCCTAGTCAGCTTCGACTCCGTCAAAACCAGTTGACCAGCCCAAAACCGAGTCAAGTGTTGTTTTTTGAACTATGTGGTAACTTGAGGGTGCAATGCAACTAGTTTCGAAGATGTGGTAAACGCCGGTTAGTTCGGGGTTGAAATGTGGATTTTTTTCTCTTTATTCATTTTTTAATATTAGTAGAATCTATTGCAGCTCTTCACGGGTACGTCCATACCCAATTTTTGTTTCGTTCCTTTAAAAGTTTATCACTATTCTTTCGTATTTGTGCATGTTTTTGTGATGACTAGGACACGACTTGTGTGAAACCATCAACATCATGGTGAAAAAGCATGGAGCAATTCAAAGAATCGAAACAAGATTGTATTAACCCTTCAATCGGAACTTCTCTGATGCATATGGTTTGTCTCGTAATGATACTTACTTACTGTCCAATAAACAGCAGCAATGGCTACTGTAATCAAATCAGAAACTTGTTCAGAAGTTCAGCCAAATGAAAACTTTCATCTACTAATTCGTTCATCAACCGACAGCACAGACCACACATACTTGGGTAACAACAAGTATAGCACAAGAACCGCACGATACATATTGTTCCTACTAGGGTAGATACTATGGTGCAATTGATCTAGTCTCTATCCTCGGTTTTAAATAGTTTTGCATAACGGCGCTATCGCATTCATTTAGACAAGTCCATTGCTACGATCTTCTTTGCGTCCATCTTGACGCCCAGGATCTTCTTTGCGACAGCGGCACATACGTACCGCGCATCGCCTTTGTCCTCTCGCTCTTATCATCCTCAGCGGCTATGGCTTCGCTCTTAATATCTTCAGCGGCTATGGCATCGTTGCCACAGTCGCCGATGCTGACGGTGATGGTTGTGGTTGAGCCACGGGCGGTCTCCGGCAGAACGAGCACGAAGCGGTCCGCCGGCAACCACGCACCATCTCCGCGCTGTAGCACGGCGCCGTGCGTGCACTCCTTGGCGTGCTCCTCCCGCTCGTGGAGGAACATCCGTACATCGCAGTTGGGGCAGGCAACGCGGACGGATCGCAGGATGCGCTCGACGGCGAGGCAGCGGCCGTAGGCGATGGCGCCCGAGCACACCGGGCACTTGCCCCTGTTCGGAAGCCTGTCGAGGCAGGAAGAGCAGACCGCGTGGCCTGCCGAACACTGAACACGAAGGGACGTACGTTAGCTACCCCTCTCACTGACGCGTACTGTCGTACTGATCAGCAGTAGATGCGTAGATGGCACTTGGGCTAACCTGGAACACTGGGGGTTTGAGGACGTCCAAGCACGCGGGGCACTGGAATGCTTCCTGATCGACGGTGAACATGATCCCGTTGGCGCCGCGGCCGCCGTAATCCTTCTGCTTCGGCTCCAGTTTCGCGGTCCTCTTCTCCACTTTTCACTCCACGAACCTACGATGGTGATGGGAAGCTAGCTCGGGCCAATATATATTGAGCGAGGGAGGTGCATGCGGTGAGGCTTTTTGTTTCGTCTTCCGCACCGCACCGCACCAGTTCAGTTAATACAGTAGTAGCACCGATACCGAGGAGGCGGGAGAGGCTTTGGCTTTGAAATCGATCTGTTCCGATTCCCACGAAACCAGACTTCAAGTTGGACGTGCAATTTAACCACGGTACTGTGTGCAGCGGTATTCTCTTTCTCTCTCTAAAAAATAAGAGCGATACTACTGAATTGATATTTTGTTTGCGAAACTACTCTGCACACGACAGATTAGAGACGATTTTTTGGATGATTCCTTCTTTGAACAGTGTTGATTTGTAGCATAATCTCTACTCCTAATGGAGCAGTTGGTAGTCTCGCTTTCAGGTTTTTTTTCGTCCCACCACTTTCGTCCGGTTTTTTTCCGTAGGTTAACCGTCGTAGATTTTTTTCAATGTTGGTTTCTTATTCACCGGTTTATTTACCCCTCAGCTCTTTCCTTGCAAATCAGCACTTTCCAAACGTGCACGCAATCACGGATCTAAATTTACTAACTTATCCAAATCAACCGATACCTTCCATTATTGCAAATTTCTTTAGGAAACAAATAATAGATTTTAAGGAAACAAATAAAAAATTTTAAAGACGCATCATACTTTACTAACAATCACTAAAAATCAAATCTAAATTAATTAACCTTACCTTAAATCACTCAATCACTTTAATTAGAAAACATTTTCTTTCCTAACTGCACCCCGCTTAGTGTGCACATAACAATCCGAAGTAACTAGAGTCACATGATTGAATCCATTTATTTAGAGTGACATGATTGAATTCATTTATTAACAATAATCCTCACCAAAAGTGCGTTTAGCAATTTTACGGGGCGGACCAAAACTCTGCCATCCGCTCGCCCACGTTTGTTTAGGTACAGGAAAAAATGGCATAATATATGGAAACAACACGACCGGGGCGGCGGCGCAATCTTCGGGGATAGGGGATCGGAGGAGAAGGATTGGCCTGGCAGCATGATCGGGGTGCTTCCCCGCGGCCGCGGTCGTCCTCGCGATGCCACCTACCCGAAATCAACGCTGCTCCCTGCCGTCAGCCGAGGCGACGCCGCCTGCCCTCCTACCCACGGTCCGCTGCCGGGTGCGGCTACGGTGGGAGGAGTAGCGACGGGGCCGAGGTCCTTCATGTGTTCCGGGATGGAGGCCATGATTTCGTCGAGGTCGTTGCTGCCTCCTACACTCAGGGTGTGTCGCCGAGATCGAGGCGAGCATGAGGAGCTGTGGCCACCCCCATGGTCACCCCATCGCAGGGGATGGAGCACGCCGTCGGCCTACAGCTTGTGGAGATCACTGTTGCTCTTCAGGTCGCGTGGTGACCGGATCTTGCCGATGTGTCCCACCCCGACGACCACCTCTTCGCCCGGTTCGCCGGCATGGATCTCGGCACTGCTGCCCTCGAATGCCTCGAGCTCGACGGGCAGCCACCATGGATCCCCCAGCTGGAGGGTCACGTGAACCAACCGTCCTCCCATGCTACAGCGGCAAGAAGGTGACATGGCTCTCCGTACACGAAGAGTGGAGTTCAGTCAAGTACTTATATACTTGGCCTCTACTGCTGATCCATGTACATGGAGAAGAACAGACAACCGCTCATTCATGCTTCGTTCCACTCCTTTGCGCTACATTACTGGAGGTAACATTTTCCTATCTCTCTATGTTGTAACAAGCCTGCTGCCTGCATAGTTAATGGATTTTTTATTTAAATTTATCGCTGCTTAGTGCTTTGTTGCAATTGTTTACCCAAGATTCTTATATATAATCTGAGCGTATGTAGGCATACTTAGCTTTGCTATTCCATTTTTTCTGACGCATAGAAATAAGAGTATTGTCCAGGTTAGGTATTCAATCGAGTATGGTATTTGGATTGCTATCAGAATGTCTTTTCTATGCATGTGATTTCTCACATCTAGTTATAATATTTGTGAAGACGTGCATTGCACGTGCACTTGGAAGTGGGCCCGTGGCCCGCGCTGGACGGCGCCGACGCCGACCCGAGCCACCTCGTCCGCGTATTCTTGGAGCTGTGGCTGGTTAATTTACATGAAATTAATTCCCTCAGTTCTGTTGGCAAATATAATACACATAATCCATATTGTTATGCACTAGCGTGTATGTGTGAAATAGATGGATTATGGTCCCGTACCCAATAAGATGGATATGTGTGTGTGTTAGAGAGAGAGGGAGAGGGGGATAGAGAGTGAAGAAGAGGGAGGGAGAGTGTGTGTCTGTGTGTGTGAGGATTTGATGGTAAAAAAGGTCGCCGATGTCGTAATATTGAACTCTTGAAGTTAATGTGGCCCCGTTGCAACGCACGGGCGTTCTTCTAGTGCGATCTAATGGATGCATTCACTGCCGGATCCTCTTGAGGACCATACTGGGCCATGGCCAGGTCTATCAAAAGTGCACAAAATTATTAGCAATGCATGTGGCCAATTGATCAACCCCATCAGAATTTTTTATTTTGTCCAGATAAAGAAAAGCTGGCATCAATTCTCTCCTTGCTACGTTGTGGGCCAGAGGTTGGCGCTGGCAAGGCCCAGTGACCGACACGGTGCAAGGCAATTAGGGATGTAAATAATGGTACGAATAATTTCCTCCCCGAATCCGCATCCGCATCCGTTTTTCAGGATATGGTATGCAATTATGTGAATCCGCTGGATATGTATGTGGATACGGATTTCAATCAATCGGATAACCAGCGGATATGGTATCCCTAGTATCCGGCGGATGTGGATTATCCGCTAAACCGGATTATATCCGATAAAATAAACCCAAACGGCGGTCCATATGTATGCCCATTTAAGTTAGTATTGTAGATTTGCAATCATCCCATATACTCTACCATAATCTTGTACGCAATCACCGCATGCAAAATTGGTAGTATAGCGGCGATAGCGCATACATATCTTCTCTCAATTGCCATCTTGCATTGTTGCTTCTCTCCGGCCGCCGTTGCATCTCTGATCTCTCCGATAGTCTGGTGGTTCAATCTCGATGGTCAAAGATGCCCGTGGCCAATCAGTAGGTCCCAAAAATGGAGGTAAGTGAATTCGTAGATGCACAGTGTCTTGCGCAAGTTTAGATCACCGATGATCTGTGATCATGTCCGGCTGTCAGTGGACGCCATGAGCAGCCGCACGCCCGCACCAGGACACCAGGCACACTAACATCGTAGAGCATCAATGGTCGTGGCCGACTCTTCTTATGGCCATGATCGGCTGCCCAGACACGACGATGGGCAGCGTCCGCCCGTGCAGCGCACACACGTCGGGACGGCGGTCTGCCATATGGATCCAACGTGGGTTTGCACCCAATACCAACCTCCAAATTTCCCAAATCGTCAGAAAAAAAATCCCACCTAGCTTTCTAAGTCTCTTGACTCTGAAAAGATACCAGCTAGGTTTGAAATTCTTTTGACTCTGAAAAGAAATCCTACCTAGTTCTTCCATTCCTTCCCGTTATTTTCTTATTCTGCGCTCACAAAGTCTGAAAAGCTGTGTTATTTATTTGTACTTGATTATCTTCGCTTGGCATTTTAAATGTTGGCCACTCCTATGTTTGGTGTCACGTTCTGCCTCTGGATGCATTTGACATCATGCACATATAGCTGTCGTTTGTCTAGCACCGCTCTTTTGTTTGAAACCGCTATGCATCCGGGTTTTTAATCTCGACTAAGATTTTCAGAAACCGGTAGAAAACAGGTCTTTCCATTACCCAGCAAAAATTTGAATACCTTCCAATAGCGATCTTATGCCTTGGCAAACAAAAAGACAACCTTTAGCATTGTCGTAAGGCGGTTGCTGTAGCTCCACGGAGTCGCAGGATCGAATCGTCATTTTTGTCAACTGGTAGTGTTTTTGAGTTTAGAACAAAAATTCTAGCACCAAGCGGGAGGGGCGGTTAGAACCCACAAGCTTCCAATGAAAGGAAATACGGGCTGACCATTTGAACAGGAACAACGTTGTGTAAGGAAAGGCTTAAATGTATTATGTGTTGAAGCAAAAGAAATTTGAATTCAACATTCATTTGAAAATTTTGGGCGAAAGAAATCCAAAAATTCCATCTAACATGGTTGTGGTAGGAATGAAAAGATCCAACAAAGATGTGGGTTGGTATGGGGAACCCTTGTGATGAGGAGTGGCCTTGTTCTATGTTTCAATGACGACCTCCATTGGCAATTTTTTGGGCTCACCTTGGCTCGAGGGAAACAAGGCTAAAGTCGATATTGCACCTTTCATCTTTGCGCTCCGCCCGCGAGGAAAAATCTAGAAGGTGAGGGGGCCATGAAGGATGATGATGCATGAATCCGCAAGCTCAAATGCGGCTCCCCAATGATTGGTGGCCCATCAAGGAGACCGCTCTTTGGACCACCATGGAGCACTTGAAGATAATCACGACACCAGAGTAACTATTTTGTAAACCATGCGTAGAAGGCTCGACTCTAGATCTAAATGAAACTGACTCACGGATGAACAAGGGCGGGCTGTATGAAATAATCTTCCACTCTCAAAGTTATCTCATAAACAGATACCCAAGGTTCAACGGCTGAAAGAGCAACCACCAACCTGTTGGAGTTAAACCCGGCGTCCGTGTCCGGTACGTATATTGTATCCGAGTTCTACTCAAGCTTGTAACCGTAGCTAGCTTGTAGTCCTAGGTGCTACTACATATGTACGTGGAAACCCCCTAATTGTATCGTGAGTTGAATCAATATACACAAGGCTCGATACGAGCCTTTGGCTATCAAAGTGTGTACGTTTGTGTTGCCGGCTAGAATCGATCAAGCTGATCGATAGCTAGCTAGCTTTGGCTATTATACCAACTAGCACTAGTACGTGCCTCGACAAGGGATAAGGGTGCTAGTTTGTACGTGCATATTTGGTGGCGAGTTTGCTACGGTGCGGTGTATCGACGTAAAGCACTTCGTCAAGTTTGTCAGTGAGTTTGGTTTGTCATTGTCGTTCGTCGTCGGTCGTATCGCCGCCGCCGGAAAGTACACGGCGTCGGGTCTGGGCTAACAATTGGTATCTAGAGCAAGGTTGATCTTCTAGTAACGGGAGATCATGTCGGGCGACGAGAAGACCAAGCAGCTGGCGGCAGTGGCGGAGCCAGGAAAATTGTATCAACAGGGCCGAATGATGTTAAAACTGTTTGAGGAGGGCCAAGCCAATGAAAAACATGCTTTTGACAGGAAATAATCACTCATTTTACCACTATTCATCAGCAAATTAGCACTACATCTCTGTTGACAGGGGGGCCAGGGCCCCTGCTGGCCCCCCTGTCTCCGCCACTGGCTGGCGGAGTACTCCTGTGCGGCTAAAATAATTGCTGCTCCGGTGAGATCGGAGTATCCACGATTCGACCGTGGGAACTTCGTGGAATCTGAGGATGGGAGAAGACGAGACGTTGCATCTAGGGACATGGGACACGCTCAAGACGTTGCATCTAATCTCGAAGACATCAGCGAAGGAGGCATGGGACACGCTCAAGACGTTGCATCTAGGGCACTCGCGTGTGCGTGAGGCGAACTTGCAAACTTTGCTGAAGAGTTATGAGAATCTGAGGATGGGAGAAGACGAGACGGTGGACGCCTTCGCAGCGAGGGTTGCTTCCATGGTGAACGGGATTCGCGGCCTCGGACAGAAGTTAGAGGACATCTCCGTGGTCCGGCGTTTCCTACGTGCCTCTCCACCGCGCTACATGCCGACTGTGTCAGCGATCGAGCAGTGTGTTGATCTCAAGACTCTCACTTTGGATGATCTGGTTGGTCGCTTCAAGGCCCATAACGAGCGGATGAAGCTGAGTTACAGTGATGCAAAACAGGATGAGTACCTGACGCTAACACGTGCTCAGTGGCAGGCAATGGTTTCCAAAGAGAACAATTTCTAAAAGGCGTCCGGTAGCGGCGGAAAGTACTGTCCCGCAAAGGACACCGACGAACAGTCAGAGAAGCCAAGGAAGAAAAGGTTCGACAAGAGGAAGATCCGCTGCCACAACTGTAATCTGCTCGGGCACTTCAAGTCGGAGTGTAAGAATCTCCCAAAGGAAAAGGCACTCATTGCCCAGTTTGAAGATGAAAGTGACATGATGTTGATGTGCAAACTCGTGGACAAGGTGGATCCAGTTCTTCAAGCGTCGGCTAAAGAAATTGTCATGCTCCGTGAAGAAAAAGTTCACTGTCAAGATCATGGTTCGGAGACTCATGTCGACGCTACGGACATGGGGTGTGATTCCGAAGCATACGTCGATGTTACAGGCATAAGTGCTAACTCCGCTGGAACAGATGTAACAATTGCCGCGTGTGCTCGACCATGGAGAAGCAGTCTTTCTGCGAAGCGTCCAGAAAAATTGAAGGTGTATGTGGCGCCCGAAGTCCACAAAGAAACAACATATATAAGTGCAACGATTGTTGAAGCTACTGCAAGGTTGGACACACGTGCAGCAAGAGCGGCCACATGTGCAAGTGTTTCAACGGATGTATGCGTAACAGTAGCAATAGCTTGTGGTGGACGTAATGGCCAATATGCTACGCATGGAAGGCCCGAAGGCAGGTTTTGTCTTGCAGTAGGGAACGTGCCAGTGGGATGCAGCCCATGCACAGGTGCTGCACCTGGTAGCACATCCAGCAGGGCAGGAGGCCCATGCGGTTGCACACGTGGAGATCCGGCAACGCTAGTGTTTTTTGGTTCTTCATCGCATGAAGAAGCCATGTATGGTGGTTATTTTTCTTTGCCAAAAGAAAAGTGCGGAGCATAAGGTGGGTCATCACTTTTGAGTGTACAAGGAGCTGGGCAACCTGCGTCGCCTTCGACAATACAGGAGGAAAGGACAAAGTCATCTACACCAATGCATTTTGGACCGGTGTTACATCCGTATCCGGAGAAAAAATTTCGGACGATTGACCTGGAAAAGGTGAAAAGGAGTGGGCGACGGTGTCTAAGCGCCGAGGAACCGAAGGATTTCGAAGACGCAAATACAAAGGAGTATTGGCGTCAGGCTATGAAAGAAGAGTTGAGGTCGATCCACGACAACAATGCATGGGAATTTGTGGATCTTCCCAACAATGAAAAAGTCATGGATATCAAGTGGGAATTTAAGATCAAGAAAGATCCCGAAGGGTCCGTGAAGCACAAAGCGAGGCTAGTAGCCAAAGAGTACGTGCAAGAGGAAGGTGTGCACTTCGAATAAGTGTTCATTCCCGTTGCAAAGATGAAATCGATGGAATTACTCATCGCTCTCGCGGTTCATGAATCATGGAAGATACATCACATGGATGTAAAATTCACTTTTTTGAACGGAGAGTTACAAGGAGACGTTTATGTGACCCAACCACCGAGATTCATCAAAGAGGGAGAAGAGCACAAGGTACGGAAGTTACACAAAATCTTGTACGGGCTACGGCAAGGCTCTCGGGCATGGAACATCAAACTTGATCAGACGATGATTTCTCTTGGATTTGAGAAAGCCCCACTAGAGCATGCGATGTACAAGAGAGGTGAATGATGGGATCGTCTACAAGTTGGCATCTACATCGACGACCTATTGATTACTGAAGCAGATGAAAAGGTGATTGCAAAGTTCAAGCTACAGATGAAATAGCTTTTCAAGATGGATGATCTAGGACTTTTGAGTTGCAACCTCGGGACAGAGGTACATCAAAAGTAGGAGGGTATCACACTATGCCAGGAGGCATATGCAAGGAAGGTACTTGAAAGCCGTGGCATGAAAGATTGCAATCGCATTGTCGCTTCAATGGAACCTCGTCTTGAACTGAGCAAGAAGGAGATGGTGAATCTACTCGGCTATAATGGTAGTGACAAGAAAAGGATTGTTGACGACCGTAAGAGTACCTCGGACGTGACATATTTTCTTGAAGGAAGCAGAGTAAGCTGGCTATCACAAAAGCATAAAGTGGTGACATCAACTTTCAATGAAGCAGAGTGTCCAGTTGTGTGGCTAGGGAGGCTACACAGTGATCTTATGGATCAAGACCCGGAACAAGTGGTGCTTAATGTTCACAGTGAGTCTATAACTTTTCTACGTGAGGATTCAGTGCGGCGTGAAAGGAGCAAGCACATTGATATGATGTATCACTACATAAAGAACGGCGTAGAAGGTAAAACGGAGGTCAACTACATTCGCATCGATGATCAGCTGGCGGACATCCTGACCAAGGCTTTGGATCGAGAGAAGGTCTTGGAGATGGGAAGAAGGATCGGCGTCCAAGTTGTGACATGACGACGTCGTGTTTAGGGGGGTGATTCTTGGATTTAAACCCGGCGTCCGTGTCCGGTACGTATATTTTATCCGAGTTCTACTCAAGCTTGTAACCGTAGCTAGCTTGTAGTCCTAGGTGCTATTATATATGTACGTGGAAACCCCCTAATTGTATCGTGAGTTGAATCAATGTACACAAGGCTCGATACGAGCCTTTGGCTATCAAAGTGTGTACGTTTGTGTTGCCGGCTAGAATCGATCAAGCTGATCGATAGCTAGCTAGATTCGGCTATTATACCAACTAGCACTAGTACGTGCCTGTGGCGAGTTTGCTACGGTGCGGTGTCTTGCCGTAAAGAACTTCGTCAAGTTTGTTAGTGAGTTTGGTTTGTCATTGTCGTTCGTCGTCGGTCGTATCGCCGCTGCCGGAAAGTACTCGGCGTCGGGTCTGGGCCAACAATAGGTATCTAGAGTAAGGTTGATCTTCTAGTAACGGGAGATCATGTCGGGCGACGAGAAGACCAAGCATCTGGCGGAGTACTCCGGTGCGGCTAAAGTAATTGATGCTCCGGTGCGATCGGAGTATCTACGATTCGACCGTGGGAACTTTGTGGTGTGGGCGACCATGATGGAGTGGGCGCTCGAGGCCAATGAGCACTGGGAAGCCGTCGACCCTGGCGGTGACGAGTACCTGAAGGGTGGTGCCTTGTATCGGAAGGATCGCCAGGCTATCACGGCCATCTGCTCGGTGATGCCTGTGGATGTGCAACAGCATCTAATCTCGAAGACATCAGCGAAGGAGGCATGGGACACGCTCAAGACGTTGCATCTAGGGCACTCGCGTGTGCGTGAGGCGAACTTGCAAACTTTGCTGAAGAGTTACGAGAATCTGAGGATGCGAGAAGACGAGACGGTGGACGCCTTCGCAGCGAGGGTTGCTTCCATGGTGAACGGGATTCGCGATCTCGGAGAGAAGTTAGAGGACATCTCCGTGGTCCGGCGTTTCCTACGTGCCTCTCCACCGCGCTACATGCCGATTGTGTCAGCGATCGAGCAGTGTGTTGATCTCAAGACTCTCACTTTGGATGATCTGGTTGGTCGCTTCAAGGCCCATAACGAGCGGATGAAGCTGAGTTACGGTGATGCAAAACAGGATGAGTACCTGATGCTAACACGTGCTCAGTGGCAGGCAATGGTTTCCAAAGAGAACAATTTCGAAAAGACGTCTGGTAGCAGCGGAAAGTACCGTCCCGCAAAGGACACCGACGAACAGTCAGAGAAGCCAAGGAAGAAAAGGTTCGATAAGAGTTAGATCCGCTACCACAACTGTAATCTGCTCAGGCACTTCAAGTCGGAGTGTAAGAATCTCCCAAAGGAAAAGGCACTCATTGCCCAGTTTGAAGATGAAAGTGACATGATGTTGATGTGCGAACTCGTGGACAAGGTGGATCCAGTTCTTCAAGCGTCGGCTAAAGAAATTGTCATGCTCCATGAAGAAAACGTTCACTGTCAAGATCATGGTTCGGAGACTCATGTCGACGCTACGGACATGGGGTGTGATTCCGAAGCATACGTCGATGTTACAGGCATAAGTGCTAACTTCGCTGGAACGGATGTAGCAATTGCCGCGTGTGCTCGACCATGGAGAAGTAGTCTTTCTGCGAAGCGTCCAGAAAAATTGAAGGCGTATGTGGCGCCCGAAGTCCACAAAGAAACAACATATATAAGTGCAACGATTGTTGAAGCTACTGCAAGGTTGGACACACGTGCAGCAAGAGCGGCCACATGTGCAAGTGTTTCAACGGATGTATGCGTAACAGTAGCAATAGCTTGTGGTGGACGTAATGGCCAATATGCTACGCATGGAAGGCCCGAAGGCAGGTTTTGTCTTGCAGCAGGGAACGTGCCAGTGGGATGCAGCCCATGCACAGGTGCTGCACCTGGTAGCACATCCAGCAGGGCAGGAGGCCCATGCGGTTGCACACGTGGAGATCCGGCAACGCTAGTGTTTTTTGGTTCTTCATCGCATGAAGAAGCCATGTATGGTGGTTATTTTTCTTTGCCAAAAGAAAAGTGCGGAGCATAAGGTGGGTCATCACTTCTGAGTATACAAGGAGCTGGGCAACCTGCGTCGCCTTCGACAATACAGGAGGAAACGACAAAGTCATCTACACCAATGCATTTTGGACCGGTGTTACATTTGTATCCGGAGAAAAATTTTCGGACGATTGACCTGGAAAAGGTGAAAAGGAGTGGGCGACGGTGTCTAAGCGCCAAGGAACCGACGGATTTCGAAGACGCAAATACAAAGGAGTATTGGCGTCAGGCTATGGAAGAAGAGTTGAGGTCGATCCACGACAACATTGCATGGGAATTTGTGGATCTTCCCAACAATGAAAAAGTCATGGATATCAAGTGGGAATTTAAGATCAAGAAAGATCCCGAAGGGTCCGTGAAGCACAAAGCGAGGCTAGTAGCCAAAGAGTACGTGCAAGAGGAAGGTGTGCACTTCGAATAAGTGTTCATTCCCGTTGCAAAGATGAAATCGATGGAATTACTCATCGCTCTCGCGGTTCATGAATCATGGAAGATACATCACATGGATGTAAAATCCACTTTTTTGAACGGAGAGTTACAAGGAGACGTTTATGTGACCTAACCACCGGGATTCATCAAAGAGGGAGCAGAGCACAAGGTACTGAGGTTACACTAAATCTTGTACGGGCTACGGCAAGGCTCTCGGGCGTGGAACATCAAACTTGATCAGACGATGATTTCTCTTGGATTTGAGAAAGCCCCACTAGAGCATGCGATGTACAAGAGAGGTGAATGAAGGGATCGTCTACTAGTTGGCATCTACATCGACGACCTATTGATTACTGGAGCAGATGAAAAGGTGATTGCAAAGTTCAAGCTACAGATGAAAGAGCTTTTCAAGATGGATGATCTAGGACTTTTGAGTTGCAACCTCGGGACAGAGGTACATCAAAAGCAGGAGGGGATCACACTATGCCAGGAGGCATATGCAAGGAAGGTACTGTTGGAAATATGCCCTAGAGGCAATAATAAATTAGTTATTATTATATTTCCTTGTTCATGATAATTGTCTTTTATTCATGCTATAACTGTATTATCCGGAAATCGTAATACACGTGTGAATACATAGACCACAATAAGTCCCTAGTGAGCCTCTAGTTGACTAGCTCGTTGTGATCAATAGATAGTCATGGTTTCCTGGCTATGGACATTGGATGTCGTTGATAACGGGATCACATCATTAGGAGAATGATGTGATGGACAAGACCCAATCCTAAGCCTAGCACAAAGATCGTGTAGTTCGTTTGCTAGAGCTTTTTCCAATGTCAAGTATCTTTTCCTTAGACCATGAGATTGTGCAACTCCCGGATACCGTAGGAGTGCTTTGGGTGTATCAAACGTCACAACGTAACTGGGTGACTATAAAGGTGCATTACAGGTATCTCCGAAAGTATCTGTTGGGTTGGCATGAATCGAGACTGGGATTTGTCACTCTGTGTAAACGGAGAGGTATCTCTGGGCCCACTCAGTAGGACATCATCATTTGCGCAAATGTGACCAAGGAGTTGATCACGGGATGATGTGTTACGGAACGAGTAAAGAGACTTGCCGGTAACGAGATTGAACAAGGTATCGGTATACCGACGATCGAATCTCGGGCAAGTAAAATACCGCTAGACAAAGGGAATTGTATACGAGATTGATTAAGTCCTTGACATCGTGGTTCATCCGATGAGATCATCGTGGAACATGTGGGAGCCATTATGGGTATCCAGATCCTGCTGTTGGTTATTGACCGGAGAACGTCTCGGTCATGTCTACATGTCTCCCGAACCCGTAGGGTCTACACACTTAAGGTTCGATGACGCTAGGGTTATAAAGGAAGTTTGTATGTGGTTACCGAATGTTGTTTGGAGTCTCGGATGAGATCCCGGACGTCACGAGGAGTTCCGGAATGGTCCGGAGGTAAAGATTTATATATGGGAAGTCCTATTTTGGCCACCGGAAAATGTTCGGGATTTTTCGGTATTGTACCGAGAAGGTTCTAGAAGGTTGCGGAGTGGGGCCCACCTGCATGGGGGGACCCACATGAACGTGGGTAGTGGGGGAAAGGCCCCACACCCCTGGTCAAGGCGCACCAAGATCCCCCCTTAGAAGGAATAAGATCATATCCCAAAGGGATAAGATCAAGATCCCTAAAAAGGGGGGATAGCAATCGGTGGGGAAGGAAATGATGGGATTTCTTTCCTCCCACCTTTGCCAACGCCCCAATGGACTTGGAGGGCAAGAAACCAGCCCCCTCCACCCCTATATATAGTGGGGAGGTGCATGGGAGCTTTACCCTTGCCCCTGGCGCAGCCCTCCCTCTCCCAAGTGCTCCTCCTCTCTCGCGGTGCTTGGCGAAGCCCTGCAGGATTGCCACGCTCCTCCACCACCACCACGCCGTTGTGCTGCTGCTGGATGGAGTCTTCCTCAACCTCTCCCTCTCTCCTTGCTGGATCAAGGCGTGGGAGACGTCACCGGGCTGTACGTGTGTTGAACGCGGAGGTGCCGTGCGTTCGGCACTTGATCATCGGTGATTTGAATCACGACGAGTACGACTCCATCAACCCCGTTCACTTGAACGCTTCCGCTTAGCGATCTACAAGGGTATGTAGATGCACTCTCCTTTCTACTCGTTGCTGGTCTCTCCATAGATAGATCTTGGTGATACGTAGGAAATTTTTTGAATTTCTGCTACGTTCCCCAACAGTGGCATCATGAGCTAGGTCTATTGCGTAGATTCTTTGCACGAGTAGAACACAAAGTAGTTGTGGGCGTTGATGTTGTTCAATATGCTTACCGTTACTAGTCCAATCTTGTTTCGACGGTATTGTGGGATGAAGCGGCCCGGACCGACCTTACACGTACTCTTACGTGAGACAGGTTCCACCGATTGACATGCACTTAGTGCATAAGGTGGCTAGCGGTTGCCAGTCTCTCCCACTTTAGTCGGAACGGATTCGATGAAAAGGGTCCTTATGAAGGGTAAATAGCAATTGGCATATCACGTTGTGGTTTTGCGTAGGTAAGAAACGTTCTTGCTAGAAACCCATAGCAGCCACGTAAAACATGCAACAACAATTAGAGGACTTCTAACTTGTTTTTGCAGGGTATGCTATGTGATGTGATATGGCCAACAAGAATGTGATGAATGATATGTGATGTATGAGATTGATCATGTTCTTGTAATAGGAATCACGACTTGCATGTCGATGAGTATGACAAGCGGCAGGAGCCATAGGAGTTGTCTTAATTTATTGTATGACCTGCGTGTCATTGAACAACGCCATGTAATTACTTTACTTTATTGCTAACCGGTAGCCATAGTAGTAGAAGTAATAAGTTGGCGAGACAACTTCATGGAGACACGATGATGGAGATCATGATGATGGAGATCATGGTGTCATGCCGGTGACGATGATGATCATGGAGCCCCGAAGATGGAGATCAAAAGGAGCAAAATGATATTGGCCATATCATGTCACTATTTGATTGCATGTGATGTTTATCATGTTTATGCATCTTGTTTACTTAGGACGACGGTAGTAAATAAGATGATCCCTTACAACAATTTCAAGAAGTGTTCTCCCCTAATTGTGCACCGTTGCTACAGTTCGTCGCTTCTAAGCACCACGTGATGATCGGGTGTGATGGATTCTTACGTTCACATACAACGGGTGTAAGACAGATTTACACAGCGAAAACACTTAGGGTTAACTTGACGAGCCTAGCATGTACAGACATGGCCTCGGAACACGGAGACCGAAAGGTCGAGCATGAGTCGTATAGTAGATACGATCAACATGAAGATGTTCACCGATGATGACTAGTCCGTCTCACGTGATGATCGGACACGGGCTAGTTTGACTCGGATCATGTGATCACTTAGATGACCAGAGGGATGTCTATCTGAGTGGGAGTTTATAAGATGAACTTAATTATCCTGAACATAGTCAAAAAGACCTTTTGCAAATTATGTCGTAGCTCACGCTATAGTTCTACTGTTTAGATATGTTCCTAGAGAAAATATAGTTGAAAGTTGATAGTAGCTATTATGCGGACAGTAGAAAGCTTATGTCCTTAATGCACCGCTCAGTGTGCTGAACCCCAAACGTCGTTTGTGGATGTTACGAACATCAGACATACACGTTTTGATAACTACGTGATAGTTCAGTGAAACGGTTTAGAGTTGAGGCACCAAAGACGTTTTTCGAAATGTCGCGGAACATATGAGATGTTTTGAGGGCTGAAATTGAGATTTCAGGCTCGTGCCCACGTCAAGAGGTATAAGACCTCCGACGATTTTCTTAACCTGCAAACTAACGGAGAAAAGCTCAATCGTTGAGCTTGTGCTCAGATTGTCTGAGTGCAACAATCACTTGAATCGAGTGGGAGTTGATCTTCCATATGAGATAGTGATGTTTCTCCAAAGTCATTGCCACCAAGCTGCTAGAGCTTTGTGATGAACTATAACATATCAGGGATAGATATGATGATCCTTGAGGTATTCGTGATGTTTGACACGCGAAAGTAGAAATCAAGAAGGAGCATCAATTGTTGATGGTTGGTGAAACCACTAGTTTCAAGAAGGGCAAGGGCAAGAAGGGATACTTCATGAAACAGCAAATCAGCTGCTGCTCTAATAAAGAAACCCAAGGTTGAACCAAAACCCAAGACTAAGTGCTCCTGTAATAAGGGGAACAACCACTGGAGCAGAATTACCCTAGATACTTGGTAGATGAGAAGGCTGGCAAGGTCGATAGAAGTATATTGGATATACATTGTGTTGATGTGTACTTTACTAGTACTCCTAGTAGCACCAGGGTATTAGATACCGGTTTGGTTGCTAAGTGTTAGTAACTCGAAATAAAAGCTACGGAATTAACGGAGACTAGCTAAAGGTGAGCTGACGATATGTGTTGGAAATGTTTCCAAGGTTGATATGATCAAGCATCGCACGCTCCCTCTACCATCGAGATTGGTGTTTGCGTTGAGCATAGATATAATTGGATTATGTCTATCGCGATACGGTTATTCATTTAAGGAGAATAATGGTTACTCTGTTTGTTTGAATAATACCTTCAATGGTCTTGCACCTAAATGAATGGTTTATTGAATCTCGATCGTAGTGATACACATTTTCATGCCAAAAGATACAAGATAGTAATGATAGTACCACTTACTTGTGGCACTGCCATGTAAGTCATAATGGTATAAAATGCATGAAGAAGCTCCATGTTGATGGATCTTTGGAATCACTCGTTTTTGAAAAGTTTGAGACATGCGAACCATGTCTATTGGTGTATATGCATGAAGAAACTCCATGCAGATGGATCATTTGGACTCACTTGATTTTGAATCACTTGAGATATGCAAATCATACCACATGGGCAAGATGACTGAAAAGCCTCGTTTTCAGTAAGATGGAACAAGATAGCAACTTGTTGGAAGTAACACATTTTGATGTGTGCAGTCCAATGAGTGCTGAGGCATGCAGTGAATATCGTTATGTTCTTACTTCACAGATGATTCGAGTAGATGTTGAGTATATTTACTTGGTGAAACACAAGTCTGAATTATTGAATGGTTCAAGTAATTTCAGAGTGAAGTTTAAGATCTTCGTGACAAGAGGATAGAATATCTATGATATGATCATATAGATGAATATCTGAGTTACGAGCTTTGGCACACAATTAAGACATTGTGGAAATTGTTTCGCAATTAATACCGCCTGGAACACCATAGTGTGATGGTGTGTCCGAACATCATAACTGCACCCTATTGGATATGATGCATACCATGATGTCTCTTATCGAGTTACCACTATCGTTCATGGGTTAGGCATTAGAGACAACCACATTCACTTTAAATAGGGCACCACGAAATTCCGTTGAGATGACACCGTATGAATTATGGTTTAGAGAAACCTAAGTTGTCGTTTCTTAAAGGTTTGGGGCTGCGATGAAAAAGTTTCAGGATTGATAAGCTCGAACCCAAAGCGGATAAAATGCATCTTCATAGGACACCCAAAACAGTTGGGTATACCTCCTAATTCAGATCCGAAAGCAATATGGATTGTTTCTTGAATCGGGTCCTTTCTCGAGAAAAGGTTTGTCTCAAAAAGTTGAGTGGGAGGATGGTGGAGACTTGATATGGTTACTGAACCATCACTTCAACCAGTGTGTATCAGGGCACAGGAAGTTGTTCCCGTGGCACCTACACCAATTGAAGTAGAAGCTTATGATAGTGATCATGAAGTTTCGGATCAAGTCACTGCCGTACCTCGTAGGGTGACAAGGATATGTACTACTTCAGAGTGGTACAGTAATCCTGTCTTAAAGGTCATGTTGCTAGACAACAATGAACCTACGAGCTATGGAGAAGCAATGGTGGGCCCAAATTCCGACAAATGGTTAGAAGCCATGAAATCCGAGATAGGATCCATGTATCAGAACAAAGCATGGACTTTGGTGGACTTTCCCAATGACCGGCAAGCCATTGAGATAAATGGATCTTTAAGAAGAAGACGGACGTGGATGGTAATGTCACCATCTATGAAGCTCGACTTGTGGCGAAGAGTTTTTCACAAGTTCAAGGAGTTGACTGCGATGAGATTTTCTCATCCGTAGCGATGCTTAAGTCCGTCAGATTCATGTTAGCATTAGCTGCATTTATGAAATCTGGCAGATGGATGAAAAAAAAACGAGTTTCCTTACCAGTCTTCGTATGGAAAGGTTGTATGTGATACAAATCAGAAAGTTTTTGTCGATCCTAAGGATGCTAAAAGGTATGCTAGCTCCAGCGATCCTTCCATGGACTGGAGTAAGCATCTCGGAGTTGGAATGTGCGCTTTGATAAGATGATCAAAGATTTTGGGTTTATACAAAGTTTATGAGAAACTTGTATTTCCAAAGAAGTGAGTGGGAGCACTATAGAATTTCTGATGAGTATATGTTGTTGACATATTGATGATCAGAAATGATGTAGAATTTCTAGAAAGCATATAGGGTTATTTGAAAACTGTTTTTCAATGGAAAACCCGGATTAGGCTACTTGAACAATAAGCATCAAGATCTATAAGATAGATCAAAATGCTTAATGGTACTTTTAAATGAGCACGTACCTTGACATAATCTTGAAGATGTTCAAGATGGATCAGTCAAAGAAGGAGTTCTTGCCTGAGATGTAAGGTATGAAGTTAAGACTTAAAAGCTCGACCACGGCAGAATAGAGAGAAAGGACGAAGGTCGTCCCCTATGCTTTTATCATAGGCTCTCTACAGTATGTTGTGCTGTATACCGCACCTGTAGTGTGCCTTGCCATGAGTCAGTCACGGGGTACAAGAGTGATCCAAGAATGGATCACAGGACAGCGGTCAAAGTTATCCTTAGTAACTAGTGGACTAAGGAATTTTCTCGATTATGGAGGTGATAAAGAGTTCGACGTAAAGAGTTACGTCGATGCAAGCTTAACACCTATCCGGATAGCTCTGAGTAGAGATACCGGATACGTATAATGGAGCAACTTTTAATATAGCTCCAAGTAGAACAGTTATTTGGAATAGCTCCAAATAGAGCGTGGTAGCTACATCTAGGAGATGACATAGAGATTTGTAAAGCACACACGGATCTCAAAGGTTCAGACCCGTTGACCATAACCTCTCTCACAAGCATAACATGATCAAACCCAGAACTCATCGAGTGTTAATCACATGGTAAATGTGAACTAGATTATTGACTCTAGTAAACTCTTTGGGTGCTAGTCACATGGGGATGTGACCTTGAGTGTTAATCACATATCGATGTGAACTAGATTATTGACTCTAGTGCAAGTGGGAGACTGTTGGAAATATGCCCTAGAGGCAATAATAAATTAGTTATTATTATATTTCCTTGTTCATGATAATTGTCTTTATTCATGCTATAATTGTATTATCCGGAAATCGTAATACACGTGTGAATACATAGACCACAATAAGTCCCTAGTGAGCCTCTAGTTGACTAGCTCGTTGTGATCAATAGATAGTCATGGTTTCCTGGCTATGGACATTGGATGTCGTTGATAACGGGATCACATCATTAGGAGAATGATGTGATGGACAAGACCCAATCCTAAGCCTAGCACAAAGATCGTGTAGTTCGTTTGCTAGAGCTTTTTCCAATGTCAAGTATCTTTTCCTTAGACCATGAGATTGTGCAACTCCCGGATACCGTAGGAGTGCTTTGGGTGTATCAAACGTCACAACGTAACTGGGTGACTATAAAGGTGCATTACAGGTATCTCCGAAAGTATCTGTTGGGTTGGCATGAATCGAGACTGGGATTTGTCACTCTGTGTAAACGGGGAGGTATCTCTGGGCCCACTCGGTAGGACATCATCATTTGCGCAAATGTGACCAAGGAGTTGATCACGGGATGATGTGTTACGGAACGAGTAAAGAGACTTGCCGGTAACGAGATTGAACAAGGTATCGGTATACCGACGATCGAATCTCGGGCAAGTAAAATACCGCTAGACAAAGGGAATTGTATACGGGATTGATTAAGTCCTTGACATCGTGGTTCATCCGATGAGATCATCGTGGAACATGTGGGAGCCATCATGGGTATCCAGATCCCGCTGTTGGTTATTGACCGGAGAACGTCTCGGTCATGTCTACATGTCTCCCGAACCCGTAGGGTCTACACACTTAAGGTTCGATGACGCTAGGGTTATAAAGGAAGTTTGTATGTGGTTATCGAATGTTGTTCGGAGTCCCGGATGAGATCCCGGACGTCACGAGGAGTTCCGGAATGGTCCGGAGGTAAAGATTTATATATGGGAAGTCCTATTTTGGCCACCGGAAAATGTTCGGGATTTTTCGGTATTGTACCGGGAAGGTTCTAGAAGGTTCCGGAGTGGGGCCCACCTGCATGGGGGGACCCACATGAACGTGGGTAGTGGGGGAAAGGCCCCACACCCCTGGTCAAGGCGCACCAAGATCCCCCCTTAGAAGGAATAAGATCATATCCCAAAGGGATAAGATCAAGATCCCTAAAAAGGGGGGATAGCAATCGGTGGGGAAGGAAATGATGGGATTTCTTTCCTCCCACCTTTGCCAACGCCCCAATGGACTTGGAGGGCAAGAAACCAGCCCCCTCCACCCCTACATATAGTGGGGAGGTGCATGGGAGCTTTACCCTTGCCCCTGGCGCAGCCCTCCCTCTCCCAAGTGCTCCTCCTCTCTCGCGGTGCTTGGCGAAGCCCTGCAGGATTGCCACGCTCCTCCACCACCACCACGCCGTTGTGCTGCTGCTGGATGGAGTCTTCCTCAACCTCTCCCTCTTTCCTTGCTGGATCAAGGCGTGGGAGACGTCACCGGGCTGTACGTGTGTTGAACGCGGAGGTACCGTGCGTTCGGCACTTGATCATCGGTGATTTGAATCACGACGAGTACGACTCCATCAACCCCGTTCACTTGAACGCTTCCGCTTAGCGATCTACAAGAGTATGTAGATGCACTCTCCTTTCTACTCGTTGCTGGTCTCTCCATAGATAGATCTTGGTGATACGTAGGAAAATTTTTGAATTTCTGCTACGTTCCCCAACAGGTACTTGAAAGCCGTGGCATGAAAGATTGCAATCGCATTGTCGATTCAATGGAACCTCGTCTTGAACTGAGCAAGAAGGAGATGGTGAATCTACTCGGCTATAATGGTAGTGACAAGAAAAGGATTGTTGACGACCGTAAGAGTACCTCGGACGTAACATATTTTCTTGAAGGAAGCAGAGTAAGCTGGCTATCACAAAAGCATAAAGTGGTGACATCAACTTTAAATGAAGCAGAGTGTCCAGTTGTGTGGCTAGGGAGGCTACACAGTGATCTCATGGATCAAGACCCGGAACAAGTGGTGCTTAATGTTCACAGTGAGTCTATAACTTTTCTACGTGAGGATTCAGTGTGGCGTGAAAGGAGCAAGCACATTGATGTGATGTATCACTACATGAAGAACGGCGTAGAAGGTAAAACGGAGGTCAACTACATTCACAGCGATGATCAGCTGGCGGACATCCTGTCCAAGGCTTTGGATCGAGAGAAGGTCTTGGAGATGGAAAGAAGGATCGGCGTCCAAGTTGTGACATAACGACGTCGTGTTTAGCGGGGTGATTGTTTGATTTAAACCCGACGTACGTGTCCGGTACGTATATTGTATCCGAGTTCTACTCAAGCTTGTAACCGTAGCTAGCTTGTAGTCCTAGGTGCTAGGTGCTACTATATATGTACGTGGAAACCCCCTAATTGTATCGTGAGTTGAATCAATATACACAAGGCTCGATACGAGCCTTTGGCTATCAAAGTGTGTACGTTTGTGTTGCCGGCTAGAATCGATCAAGCTGATCGATAGCTAGCTAGATTTGGCTATTATACCAACTTGCACTAGTACGCTGCCTTGACAAGGGATAAGGGTGCTAGTTTGTACGTGCATATTTGGTGGCGAGTTTGCTACGGTGCGGTGTCTCCACGTAAAGCACTTCGTCAAGTTTGTCCGTGAGTTTGGTTTGTCATTGTCGTTCGTCGTCGGTCGTATCGCCGCTGCCGGAAAGTACTCGGTGTCGGGTCTGGGGCAACAATTGGTATCTAGAGCAAGGTTGATCTTCTAGTAACGGGAGATCATGTCGGGCGACGAGAAGACCAAGCAGCTGGCGGAGTACTCCGGTGCGGCTAAAGTAATTGCTGCTCCGGTGAGATCGGAGTATCCACCATTCGACCGTGGGAACTTCGTGGTGTGGGCGACCATGATGGAGTGGGCGCTCGAGGCCAATGAGCTCTGGGAAGCCGTCGACCCCGGCGGTGACGAGTACCTGAAGGGTGGTGCCTTGTATTGGAAGGATCGCCAGGCTATCACGGCCATCTGCTCGGTGATGCCTATGGATGTGCAACAACATCTAATCTCGAAGACATCAGCGAAGGAGGCATGGAACACGCTCAAGACGTTGCATCTAGGGCACTCGCGTGTGCGTGAGGCGAACTTGCAAACTTTGCTGAAGAGTTACGAGAATCTGAGGATGGGAGAAGACGAGACGGTGGACGCCTTCACAGCGAGGGTTGCTTCCATGGTGAATGGGATTCGCGGTCTCGGAGAGAAGTTAGAGGACATCTCCATGGTCCTGCGTTTCCTACGTGCCGCTCCACCGCGCTACATGCCGATTGTGTAAGCGATCGAGCAGTGTGTTGATCTCAAGACTCTCACTTTGGATGATCTGGTTGGTCGCTTCAAGGCCCATAACGAGCGGATGAAGCTGAGTTACGGTGATGCAAAACAGGATGAGTACCTGATGCTAACACGTGCTCAGTGGCAGGCAATGGTTTCCAAAGAGAACAATTTCGAAAAGGCGTCCGGTAGCGGCGGAAAGTACCGTCCCGCAAAGGACACCGACGAACAGTCAGAGAAGCCAAGGAAGAAAAGGTTCGACAAGAGGAAGATCCGCTGCCACAACTGTAATCTCCTCGGGCACTTCAAGTCGGAGTGTAAGAATCTCCCAAAGGAAAAGGCAGTCATTGCCCAGTTTGAAGATGAAAGTGACATGATGTTGATGTGCGAACTCATGGACAAGGTGGATCCAGTTCTTCAAGCGTCGGCTAAAGAAATTGTCATGCTCCGTGAAGAAAAAGTTCACTGTCAAGATCATGGTTCGGAAACTCATGTCGACGCTACGGACATGGGGTGTGATTTCGAAGCATACGTCGATGTTACGGGCGTAAGTGCTAACTTCGCTGGAATGGATGTAGCAATTGCCGCGTGTATTCGACTATGGAGAAGCAGTCTTTCTGCGAAGCGTCCAGAAAAACAGAAGGCGTATGTGGCGCCCAAAGTCCACAAAGAAACAACATATATAAGTGCAACGATTGTTGAAGCTACTGCAAGGTTGGACACACGTGCAGCAAGAGCGGCCACATGTGCAAGTGTTTCAACGGACGCATGCGTAATAGTAGCAGCAGCTTGTGGTGGACGTAATGGCCAATATGCTACGCATGGAAGGCCCGAAGGCAGGTTTTGTCTTGCAGCAGGGAACGTGCCAGTGGGATGCAGCCCATGCACAGGTGCTGTACCTGGTAGCACATCCAGCAGGGCAGGAGGCCCATGTGGTTGCACACGTGGAGATCCGGCAACGCTGGTGTTTTTTGGTTCTTCATCGCATGAAGAAGCCATGTATGGTGGTTATTTTGCTTCGCCAAAAGAAAAGTGCGGAGCAAAAGGTGGTTCATCGCTTCTGAGTGTACAAGGAGCTGGGCAACCTGCGTCACCTTCGACAATACAGGAGGAAAGGACAAAGTCATCTACACCAATGCATTTTGGACCGGTGTTACATCCGTATCCGGAGAAAAAATTTCGGATGATTGACCTGGAAAAGGTGGAAAGGAGTGGGCCACGCTGTCTAAGCGCCGAGGAACCGACGGATTTTGAAGACACAAATACAAAGGAGTATTGGCGTCAGGCTATGAAAAAAGAGTTGAGGTCGATCCACGACAACAATACATGGGAATTTGTGGATCTTCCCAACAATGAAAAAGTCATGGATATCAAGTGGGAATTTAAGATCAAGAAAGATCCCGAAGGGTCCGTGAAGCACAAAGCGAGGCTAGTAGCCAAAGAGTACGTGCAAGAGGAAGGTGTGCACTTCGAAGAAGTGTTCATTCCCGTTGCAAAGATGAAATCGATGGAATTACTCATCGCTCTCGCGGTTCATGAATCATGGAAGATACATCACATGGATGTAAAATCCACTTTTTTGAACGGAGAGTTACAAGGAGACGTTTATGTGACCCAACCACCGGGATTAATCAAAGAGGGAGAAGAGCACAAGGTATTGAAGTTACACAAAATCTTGTACGGGCTACGGCAAGGCTCTCGGGCGTGGAACATCAAACTTGATCAGACGATGATTTCTCTTGGATTTGAGAAAGCCCCACTAGAGCATGCGATGTACAAGAGAGGTGAAGGAAGGGATCGTCTACTAGTTGGCATCTACGTCGACGACCTATTGATTACTGGAGCAGATGAAAAGGTGATTGCAAAGTTCAAGCTACAGATGAAAGAGCTTTTCAAGATGGATGATCTAGGACTTTTGAGTTGCAACCTCGGGACAAATGTACATCAAAAGCAGGAGGGGATCACACTATGCCAGGAGGCATATGCAAGGAAGGTACTTGAAAGCCGTGGCATGAAAGATTGCAATCGCATTGTCGCTTCAATGGAACCTCGTCTTGAACTGAGCAAGAAGGAGATGGTGAATCTACTCAGCTATAATGGTAGCGACAAGAAAAGGATTGTTGACGACCGTAAGAGTACCTCGGACGTGACATATTTTCTTGAAGGAAGCAGAGTAAGATGGCTATCACAAAAGCATAAAGTGGTGACATCAACTTTAAATGAAGCAGAGTGAACAGTTGTGTGGCTAGGGAGGCTACACAGTGATCTCATGGATCAAGACCCGGAACAAGTGGTGCTTAATGTTGACAGTGAGTCTATAGCTTTTCTACATGAGGATTCAGCGCGGCGTGAAAGGAGCAAGCACATTGATGTGATGTATCACTACATGAAGAACGGCGTAGAAGCTAAAACGGAGGTCAACTACATTCGCAGCGATGATCAGCTGGCGGATATCCTGACCAAGGCTTTGGATCGAGAGAAGGTCTTGGAGATGGGAAGAAGGATCGGCGTCCAAGTTGTGAAATGACGATGTCGTGTTTAGGGGGGTGATTGTTGGAGTTAAACCCGGCGTCCGTGTCCGGTACGTATATTGTATCCGAGTTCTACTCAAGCTTGTAACCGTAGCTAGCTTGTAGTCCTAGGTGCTACTATATATGTACGTGGAAACCCCCTAATTGTATCGTGAGTTGAATCAATATACACAAGGCTCGATACGAGCCTTTGGCTATCAAAGTGTGTATGTTTGTGTTGCTGGCTAGAATTGATCAAGCTGATCGATAGCTAGCTAGCTTTGGCTATTATACCAACTAGCACTAGTACGTGCCTTGACAAGGGATAAGGGTGCTAGTTTGTACGTGCATATTTGGTGGCGAGTTTGCTATGGTGCGGTGTCTCGACGTAAAGCACTTCGTCAAGTTTGTCAGTGAGTTTGGTTTGTCATTGTCGTTTGTCGTCAGTTGTATCGCTGCCGCCGGAAAGTACTCGGCGTCGGGTCTGGGCCAATAATTGGTATCTAGAGCAAGGTTGATCTTCTAGTAACGGGAGATCATGTCGGGCGACGAGAAGACCAAGCAGCTGGCGGAGTACTCCGGTGCGGCTAAAGTAATTGCTGCTCCGGTGAGATCGGAGTATCCACGATTCGACCATGGGAACTTTGTGGTGTGAGCGACCATGATGGAGTGGGCGCTCGAGGCCAATGAGCTCTGGGAAGCCGTCGACCCCGGCGGTGACGAGTACCTGAAGGGTGGTGCCTTGTATCGGAAGGATCGTCAGGCTATCACGACCATCTGCTCGGTGATGCCCGTGGATGTGCAACAACATCTAATCTCGAAGACATCAGCGAAGGAGGCATGGGACACGCTCAAGACGTTGCATCTAGGGCACTCGCATGTGCGTGAGGCGAACTTGCAAACTTTGCTGAAGAGTTACGAGAATCTGAGGATGCGAGAAGACGAGACGGTGGACGCCTTCGCAGCGAGGGTTGCTTCCATGGTGAACGGGATTCGCGGCCTCGGAGAGAAGTTAGAGGACATCTCCGTGGTCCGGCGTTTCCTACGTGCCGCTCCACCGCGCTACATGCCGATTGTGTCAGCGATCGAGCAGTGTGTTGATCTCAAGACTCTCACTTTGGATGATCTGGTTTGTCGCTTCAAGGCCCATAACGAGCGGATGAAGCTGAGTTACGGTGATGCAAAATAGGATGAGTACCTCATGCTAACATGTGCTCAGTGGCAGGCAATGGTTTCCAAAGAGAACAATTTCGAAAAGGCGTCCGGTAGCGGCGGAAAGTACCGTCCCGCAAAGGACACCGACAAACAGTCAGAGAAGCCAAGTAAGAAAAGGTTCGACAAGAGGAAGATCCGCTTCCACAACTGTAATCTGCTCGGGCACTTCAAGTCGGAGTGTAAGAATCTCCCAAAGGAAAAGGCACTCATTGCCCAGTTTGAAGATGAAAGTGACATGATGTTGATGTGCGAACTCGTGGACAAGGTGGATCCAGTTCTTCAAGCGTCGGCTAAAGAAATTGTCATGCTCCGTGAAGAAAAAGTTCACTGTCAAGATCATGGTTCGGAAGCTCATGTCGACGCTACGGACATGGGGTGTGATTTCGAAGCATACGTCGATGTTACGGGCGTAAGTGCTAACTTCGCTGGAATGGATGTAGCAATTGCCGCGTGTATTCGACTATGGAGAAGCAGTCTTTCTGCGAAGCGTCCAGAAAAACAGAAGGCGTATGTGGCGCCCAAAGTCCACAAAGAAACAACATATATAAGTGCAACGATTGTTGAAGCTACTGCAAGGTTGGACACACGTGCAGCAAGAGCGGCCACATGTGCAAGTGTTTCAATGGACGCATGCGTAACAGTAGCAGCAGCTTGTGGTGGCCGTAATGGCCAATATGCTACGCATGGAAGGCCCGAAGGCAGATTTTGTCTTGCAGCAGGGAACGTGCCAGTGGGATGCATCCCAAGCACAGTTGCTGCACCTGGTAGCACATCCAGCAGGGCAGGAGGCCCATGCGGTGGCACACATGGAGATCCGGCAACGCTAGTGTTTTTTGGTTCATCATCGCATGAAGAAGCCATGTATGGTGGTTATTTTGCTTTGCCAAAAGAAAAGTGCGGAGCAAAAGGTGGGTCATCGCTTCTGAGTGTACAAGGAGCTGGGCAACCTGCGTCGCCTTCAACAATACAGGAGGAAAGGACAAAGTCATCTACGCCAATGCATTTTGGACCGGTGTTACATCCGTATCCAGAGAAAATTTTTCGGATGATTGACCTGGAAAAGGTGAAAAGGAGTGGGCGACGGTGTCTAAGGGCCGAGGAACCGACGGATTTCGAAGACGCAAATACAAAGGAGTATTGGCGTCAGGCTATGGAAGAAGAGTTGAGGTCGATCCACGACAACAATGCATGGGAATTTGTGGATCTTCCCAACATTGAAAAAGTCATGGATATCAAGTGGGAATTTAAGATCAAGAAAGATCCCGAAGGGTCCGTGAAGCACAAAGCGAGGCTAGTAGCCAAAGAGTACGTGCAAGAGGAAGGTGTGCACTTCGAAGAAGTGTTCATTCCCGTTGCAAAGATGAAATCGATGGAATTACTCATCGCTCTCGCGGTTCATGAATCATGGAAGATACATCACATGGATGTAAAATCCACTTTTTTGAACGGAGAGTTACAAGGAGACGTTTATGTGACCCAACCACCGGGATTAATCAAAGTGGGAGAAGAGCACAAGGTACTGAAGTTACACAAAATCTTGTACGGGCTACGGCAAGGCTCTCGGGCGTGGAACATCAAACTTGATCAGACGATGATTTCTCTTGGATTTGAGAAAGCCCCACTAGAGCATGCGATGTACAAGAGAGGTGAAGGAAGGGATCGTCTACTAGTTGGCATCTACGTCGACGACCTATTGATTACTGGAGCAGATGAAAAGGTGATTGCAAAGTGCAAGCTACAGATGAAAGAGCTTTTCAAGATGGATGATCTAGGACTTTTGAGTTGCAACCTCGTGACAGAGGTACATCAAAAGCAGGAGGGGATCACACTATGCCAGGAGGTATATGCAAGGAAGGTACTTGAAAGCCGTGGCATGAAAGATTGCAATCGCATTGTCGCTTCAATGGAACCTCGTCTTGAACTGAGCAAGAAGGAGATGGTGAATCTACTCGGCTATAATGGTAGTGACAAGAAAAAGATTGTTGACGATCGTAAGAGTACCTCGGACGTGACATATTTTCTTGAAGGAAGCAGGGTAAGCTGGCTATCACAAAAGCATAAAGTGGTGCCATCAACTTTAAATGAAGCAGAGTGTCCAGTTGTGTGGCTAGGGAGGCTACACAGTGATCTCATGGATCAAGACCCGGAACAAGTGGTGCTTAATATTGACAGCGAGTCTATAACTTTTCTACGTGAGGATTCAGTGCGGCGTGAAAGGAGCAAGCACATTGATATGATGTATCACTACATGAAGAACGGCGTAGAAGGTAAAACGGAGGTCAACTACATTCGCAGCGATGATCAGCTGGCGGACATCCTGACCAAGGCTTTGGATCGAGAGAAGGTCTTGGAGATGGGAAGAAAGATCGGCGTCCAAGTTGTGACATGACGACGTCGTGTTTAGGTGTTGGGGAACGTTGCAGAAAATTAAAAAAATTCCTATGGTTTCACCAAGATCCATCTATGAGTTCATCTAAGCAACGAGTCAAGGGAGTGAGATTGCATCTAGATACCACTTGTAGATCGCGTGTGGAAGCGTTCAAGGGAAGGGTGATGATGGAGTCGTACTCGCCGTGATTCAGATCACCGATGACCAAGTGCCGAACGGACAGCACCTCCGCGTTCAACACACGTACGGGACGGGAGACGTCTCCTCCTTCTTGATCCATCAAGGGGGAAGGAGAGGTTGATGATGATCCAGCAGCACGGCGGCGTGGTGGTGGATGCAGCACACCTCTGGCAGGGCTTCGCCAAGCTGCTGCGGGAGGAAGACGAGGTGTAGCAGGGGGAGGGAGGCGCCAATGCACAAGGTGCGGCTGCCCTCCCCTTGCCCTCCTTTATATAGGCCCCTAGGGGGGGCGCCGGCCCTGGGAGATCCAATCTCCCAAGGGGGGCGGCGGCCAGGGGGGTGGAGTGCCCCCCCAAGGCAAGTGGGGCGCCCCCCCCCCCCACCCTAGGGTTTCAACCCTAGGCGCAGGGGGTGGGCCAAGGGGGCGCACCAGCCCACTATGGGCTGTTTACCCTCCCCACTTCAGCCCTTGGGGCCCTCCGGGATGGGTGGCCCCACCCGGTGGACCCCCGGGACCCTTCCGGTGGTCCCGGTACAATACCGGGTGACTCTGAAACTTTCCCGATGGCCGAAACAACACTTCCTATATATAATTCTTTACCTCCGGACAATTCCGGAACTCCTCGTGACGTCAGGGATCTCATCCGGGACTCCGAACAACATTCGGTGTGCTGCATACTCATATTCATACAACCCTAGCGTCTCCGAACCTTAAGTGTGTAGACCCTACGGGTTCGGGAGACACGTAGACATGACCGAGACGACTCTCGGGCAATAACCAACAGCGGGATCTGGATACCCATGTTGGCTCCCACATGCTCCTCGATGATATCATCGGATGAACCACGATGTCGAGGATTAAACAACCCCGTATTCAATTCCCTTTGTCAATCGGTACGTTACTTTCCCGAGACTCGATCGTCGGTATCCCAATACCTCGTTCAGTCTCGTTACCGGCAAGTCACTTTACTCGTACCGTAATGCATGATCCCGTGATCAAACACTTGGTCACTTTGAGCTCATTATGATGATGCATTACCGAGTGGGCCTAGAGATACCTCTCCGTCATACGGAGTGACAAATCCCAGTCTCGATCCGTGTCAACCCAATAGACACTTTCAGAGATACCTGTAGTGCACCTTTATAGTCACCCAGTTACGTTGTGACGTTTGATACACCAAAGCACTCCTACGGTATCCGGGAGTTACATGATCTCATGGTCTAAGGAAAAGATACTTGACATTGGAAAAGCTCTAGCAAAACGAACTACACGATCTTTTGCTATGCTTAGGATTGGGTCTTGTCCATCACATCATTCTCCTAATGATGTGATCCCGTTATCAACGACATCCAATGTCCATAGCCAGGAAACCATGACTATCTGTTGATCAACGAGCTAGTCAACTAGAGGATTACTAGGGACATATTATGGTCTATGTATTCACACGTGTATTACGATTTCCGGATAATACAGTTATAGCATGAATAAAGACTATTATCATGAACAAGGAAATATAATAATAATCCTTTTATTATTGCCTCTAGGGCATATTTCCAACAGTCTCCCACTTGCACTAGAGTCAATAATCTAGTTACATTGTGATGAATCGCACACCCATAGAGTTCTGGTGTTGATCATGTTTTGCTCGCGAGAGAGGTTTAGTCAACGGATCTGCGACATTCAGATCCGTATGTACTTTGCAAATATCTATGTCTCCATCTTGAACATTTTCACGGATGGAGTTGAAGCAACGCTTGATGTGCCTGGTCTTCTTGTGAAACCTGGGCTCCTTGGCAAGGGCAATAGCTCCAGTGTTGTCACAGAAGAGTTTGATCGGCCCCGACGCATTGGGTATGACTCCTAGGTCGGTGATGAACTCCTTCACCCAAATTGCTTCATGCGCTGCCTCCAAGGATGCCATGTACTCTTCTTCACATGTAGATCCCGCCAAGACGCTCTGCTTGCAGCTGCACCAGCTTACTGCTCCACCATTCAACATATACATGTATCCGGTTTGTGACTTAGAGTCATCCAGATCTGTGTCGAAGCTAGCGTCGACGTAACCCTTTACGACGAGCTCTTTGTCACCTCCATAAATGAGAAACATGTCCTTTGTCCTTTTCAGGTACTTCAGGATATTCTTGACCGCTGTCCAGTGTTCCTTGCCAGGATTACTTTGGTACCTTCCTACCAGACTTATGGCAAGGTTTACATCAGGTCTGGTACACAACATGGCATACATAATAGATCCTATGGCTGAATCATAGGGGATGACACTCATCTCTTCTTTATGTTTTGCCGTGGTCGGGGATTGAGCCAAGCTCAATCTCACACCTTGCAACATAGGCAAGAACCCTTTCTTGGACTGATCCATTTTGAACTTCTCCAAAATCTTATCAAGGTATGTGATTTGTGAAAGACCTATGAGGCGTCTCGATCTATCCTTATAGATCTTGATGCCTAATATGTAAGCAGCTTCTCTAAGGTCCTTCATTGAAAAACACTTATTCAAGTAGGCCTTAATGCTGTCCAAAAGTTCTATATCATTTCCCATCAAGAGTATATCATCTACATATAATATGAGAAATGCTACAGAGCTCCCACTCATTTTCTTGTAAACGCAGGCTTCTCCATAAGTCTGCATAAACCCAAACGCTTTGGTCATCTCATCAAAGCGAATGTTCCAACTCCGAGATGCTTGCACCAGCCCATAAATGGATCGCTGGAGCTTGCATACTTTGTTAGCATTCTTAGGGTCGACAAAACCTTCCGGCTGCATCATATACAGCTCTTCCTTAAGATGTCCGTTAAGGAATGCCGTTTTGACGTCCATCTGCCATATCTCATAATCATAGTATGCAGCAATTGCTAACATGATTTGGACGGACTTTAGCTTCGCTACGGGAGAGAAAGTCTCATCGTAGTCAACCCCTTGAACTTGTCGATAACCCTTAGCGACAAGTCGAGCTTTATAGATGGTAACATTACCATCCGCTTCCGTCTTCTTCTTAAAGATCCATTTGTTTTCTATCGCTCGCCGATCATCAGGCAAGTCTGTCAAAGTCCATACTTTGTTTTCATACACGGATTCTATCTCGGATTTCATGGCTTCAAGCCATTTGTTGGAATCTGGGCCAGCCATCGCTTCTTCATAGTTCGAAGGTTCACCGTTGTCTAACAACATGATTTCCAGGACAGGGTTGCCGTACCACTCTGGTGCGGAACGTGTCCTTGTGGACCTACGAAGTTCAGTAGCAACTTGATCCGAAGTACCTTAATCATCATCATTATTTTCCTCTTCAGTTGGTGTAGGCATCACAGGAACATTTTCCTGAGCTGCACTACTTTCCCGTTCGAGAGGTAGTACTTCATCGAGTTCTAATTTCCTCCCACTTACTTCTTTCGAGAGAAACTCTTTTTCCAGAAAGGATCCGTTCTTGGCAACAAAGATCTTGCCCTCGGATCTTAAGTAGAAGGTATACCCAATGGTTTCCTTAGGGTATCCTATGAAAACGCATTTTTCCGACTTGGGTTCGAGCTTTTCAGGTTGAAGTTTCTTGACATAAGCATCGCATCCCCAAATTTTTAGAAACGACAGCTTAGGTTTCTTCCCAAACCATAATTCATGCGGTGTCGTCTCAACGGATTTAGACGGTGCCCTATTTAAAGTGAATGTAGCTGTCTCTAGAGCGTATCCCCAAAATGATAGCGGTAAATCGGTAAGAGACATCATAGACCGCACCATATCCAATAGAGTGCGATTACGACGTTCGGACACACCGTTACGCTGAGGTGTTCCAGGCGGCGTGAGTTGTGAAATGATTCCACATTTCCTTAAGTGTGTACCAAATTCGTGACTTAAATATTCTCCTCCACGATCTGATCGCAGGAACTTTATCTTTCGGTCACGTTGATTCTCTACCTCATTCTGAAATTCCTTGAACTTTTCAAAGGTCTCAGACTTTTGTTTCATTAAGTAGACATACCCATATCTACTCAAGTCATCAGTGAGAGTGAGAACATAACGATATCCTCCGCGAGCCTCAACGCTCATTGGACCGCACACATCGGTATGTATGATTTCCAACAAGTTGGTTGCTCGCTCCATTGTTCCGGAGAATGGAGTCTTGGTCATTTTGCCCATGAGGCATGGTTCTCATGTGTCAAATGATTCATAATCGAGAGACTCTAAAAGTCCATCAGCATGGAGCTTCTTCATGCGCTTGACACCAATGTGACCAAGGCGGCAGTGCCACAAGTATGTGGGACTATCGTTATCAACTTTACATCTTTTGGCATTCACACTATGAATATGTGTAATATTACGCTCGAGATTCATTAAGAATAAACCATTGACCATAGGGGCATGACCATAAAACATATCTCTCATATAAATAGAACAACCATTATTCTTGGATTTAAATGAGTAGCCATCTCGTATCAAACGAGATCCAGATACAATGTTCATGCTCAAACTTGGCACTAAATAACAATTATTAAGATTTATAACTAATCCCGTAGGTAAATGTAGAGGTAGCGTGCCGACGGCGATCACATCGACCTTGGAACCATTCCCGACACGCATCCTCACCTCGTCCTTCGCCAGTCTCTGCTTATTCCGCAGCTCCTGCTGTGAGTTACAAATATGAGCAACGGCACCGGTATCAAATACCCAAGAGTTACTACGAGTACTGGTAAGGTACACATCAATTACATGTATATCAAATATACCTTTGGCGTTGCCGGCCTTCTTATCCGCTAAGTATTTGGGGTAGTTCCGCTTCCAGTGACCCTTCCCCTTGCAATAAAAGCACTCAGTCTCAGGCTTGGGTCCATTCTTTGACTTCTTCCCGGTAACTGGCTTACCGAGCGTGGCAACATCCTTGCCGTCTTTCTTGAAGTTCTTCTTGCCCTTGCCCTTCTTGAACTTAGTGGTCTTATTGACCATCAACACTTGATGTTCTTTCTTGATTTCAACCTCTGCTGACTTCAGCATTGAAAATACTTCAGGAATGGTCTTCACCGTCCCCTGCATATTATAGTTCATCACAAAGCTCTTGTAGCTTGGTGGGAGCGACTGAAGGATTCTGTCAATGACCGCCTCGTCCGGGAGGTTAATGTCCAGCTGGGACAGGCGGTTGTGCAACCCAGACATTTTGAGTATGTGCTCACTGACAGAATTATTTTCCTCCATCTTACAACTATAGAACTTGTCGGAGACTTCATATCTCTCGACCCGGGCATGAGCTTGGAAAACTAGTTTCAGCTCCTCGAACATCTCATATGCTCCGTGTTTCTCAAAACGCTTTTGGAGCCCCGGTTCTAAGCTATAAAGCATGCCGCACTGAACGAGGGAGTAATCATTAGCGCGAGACTGCCAAGCGTTCATAAAGTCTTGGTTCTCTGGGACGGGAGCGTCACCTAGCAGTCCTTCTAGGACATATTGTTTCCTGGCAGCTATGAGGATGATCCTCAGGTTCCGGACCCAGTCCGTATAGTTGCTGCCATCATCTTTCAGCTTGGTTTTCTCTAGGAACGCGTTGAAGTTCATGTTGACATGAGCGTTGGCCATTTGATCTACAAGATATATTTGCAAAGGTTTTATACTAAGTTCATGATAATTAAGTTCATCTAATCAAATTATTACAATGAACTCCCACTCAGATTAGACATCCCTCTAGTCATCTAAGTGTTACACGATCCGAGTCGACTAGGCCGTGTCCGATCATCACGTGAGACGGACTAGTCATCGTCGGTGAACATCTCCATGTTGATCGTATCTTCCATATGACTCGTGTTCGACCTTTCGGTCTCTGTGTTCCGAGGCCATGTCTGTACATGCTAGGCTCGTCAAGTTAACCCTAAGTGTTTTGCATGTGTAAAACTGTCTTACACCTGTTGTATGTGAACGTAAGGATCTATCACACCCGATCATCACGTGGTGCTTCGAAACAACGAACTTTAGCAACGGTGCACAGTTAGGGGAGAACACTTCTTGAAATTGTTGTAAGGGATCATCTTATTTACTACCGTCGTTCTAAGTAAACAAGATGCATAAACATAATAAACATCACATGCAATTATATAGTAGTGACATGATATGGCCAATATCATATAGCTTCATTGATCTCCATCTTCGGGGCTCCATGATCATCTTGTCACCGGCATGACACCATGATCTCCATCATCATGATCTCCATCATCGTGGCTTCGTGAAGTTGTCACGCCAACGACTACTTCTACTTCTATGGCTAACGCGTTTAGCAATAAAGTAAAGTAATTTACATGGCGTTCTTCAATGACACGCAGGTCATACAAAAATAAAGACAACTCCTATGGCTCCTGCCGGTTGTCATACTCATCGACATGCAAGTCGTGATTCCTATTACAAGAACATGATCTCATACATCACAATATATCATTCATCATTCATCACAACTTCTGGCCATATCACATCACATGACAATTGCTGCAAAAACAAGTTAGGCGTCCTCTAATTGTTGTTGCATCTTTTACGTGGCTGCAATTGGGTTCTAGTAAGAACGTTTTCTTACCTACGAATAACCACAACGTGATTTTGTCAACTTCTATTTACCCTTCATAAGGACCCTTTTCATCGAATCCGCTCCAACTAAAGTGGGACAGACAGACACCCGCCAGCCACCTTATGCAACTAGTGCATGTCTGTCGGTGGAACCGGTCTCACGTAAGCGTACGTGTAAGGTTGGTCCGGGCCGCTTCATCCCACAATACCGCTGAAGCAAGAAAAGACTAGTAGTGGCAAGCAAGTTGACAAGATCTACGCCCACAACAAAATTGTGTTCTACTCGTGCAATAGAGAACTACGCATAAACCTGGCTCTGATACCACTGTTGGGGAACGTTGCAGAAAATTAAAATTTTTCCTACGGTTTCACCAAGATTCATCTATGAGTTCATCTAAGCAACGAGTCAAGGGAGTGAGATTTCATCTACATACCACTTGTAGATCGCGTGCGGAAGCGTTCAAGGGAAGGGTGATGATGGAGTCGTACTCGCCGTGATTCAGATCACCGATGACCAAGTGCCGAATGGACAGCACCTCCGCGTTTAACACACGTACGGGACGGGAGACGTCTCCTCCTTCTTGATCCAGCAAGGGGGAAGGAGAGGTTGATGATGATCCAGCAGCATGACGGCGTGGTGGTGGATGCAGCAGAACTCCGGCAGGGCTTCGCCAAGCTATTGCGGGAGGAAGACGAGGTGTAGCAGGGGAGGGAGGCGCCAATGCACAGGTTGTGGCTGCCCTCCCCCTTTCCCTCCTTTATATAGGCCCCCAGGGGGGGCGCCGGCCCTGGGAGATCCAATATCCAAGGGGGGCAGCGGCTAGGGGGTGGAGTGTCCCCCAAGGCAAGTGGGGCGCCCCCCCCCCCCACCCTAGGGTTTCAACCCTAGGCGCAGGGGGTGGGCCAAGGGGGGCGCACCAGCCCACTATGGGCTGGTTCCCCTCCCCACTTCAGCCCTTGGGGCCCTCCGGGATGGGTGGCCCCACCCGGTGGACCCCCGGGACCCTTCCGGTGGTCCCGGTACAATACCGGGTGACCCCGAAACTTTCCCGATGGCCGAAACAACACTTCCTATATATAATTCTTTACCTCCGGACCATTCCGGAACTCCTCGTGACGTCCGGGATCTCATCCGGGACTCCTAACAACATTCGGTATGCTGCATACTCATATTCATATAACCCTAGCGTCACGGAACCTTAAGTGTGTAGACCCTACGGGTTCGGGAGACACGTAGACATGACCGAGACGACTCTCGGGCAATAACCAACAGTGGGATCTGGATACCCATGTTGGCTCCCACATGCTCCTCGATGATCTCATCGGATGAACCACGATGTCGAGGATTAAACAACCCCGTATTCAATTCCCTTTGTCAATCGGTACGTTACTTGCCCGAGACTCGATCGTCGGTATCCCAATACCTCGTTCAGTCTCGTTACCGGCAAGTCACTTTACTCGTACCGTAATGCATGATCCCGTGATCAAACACTTGGTCACTTTGAGCTCATTATGATGATGCATTACCGAGTGGGCCCAGAGATACCTCTCCGTCATACGGAGTGACAAATCCCAGTCTCGATCCGTGTCAACCCAACAGACACTTTCAGAGATACCTGTAGTGCACCTTTATAGTCACCCAGTTACGTTGTGACGTTTGATAAACCCAAAGCATTCCTACGGTATCCAGGAGTTACACGATCTCATGGTCTAAGGAAAAGATACTTGACATTGGAAAAGCTCTAGCAAAACAAACTACACGATCTTGTGCTATGCTTAGGATTGGGTCTTGTCCATCACATCATTCTCCTAATGATGTGATCACGTTATCAACGACATCCAATGTCCATAGCCAGGAAACCATGACTATCTGTTGATCAACGAGCTAGTCAACTAGAGGCTTACTAGGGACATATTATGGTCTATGTATTCACACGTGTATTACGATTTCCGGATAATACAGTTATAGCATGAATAAAGACTATTATCATGAACAAGGAAATATAATAATAATCCTTTTATTATTGCCTCTAGGGCATATTTCCAACATTAGGGGGTGATTGTTGGAGTTAAACCCGGCGTCCGTGTCCGGTACGTAAATTGTATCCGAGTTCTACTCAAGCTTGTAACCGTAGCTTGCTTGTAGTCCTAGGTGCTACTATATATGTACGTGGAAACCCCCTAATTGTACCGTGAGTTGAATCAATATACACAAGGCTCGATACGAGCCTTTGGCTATCAAAGTGTGTATGTTTGTGTTGCCGGCTAGAATCGATCAAGCTGATCGGTAGCTAGCTAGCTTTGGCTATTATACCAACTAGCACTAGTACTTGCCTTGACAAGGGATAAGGGTGCTAGTTTGTACGTGCATATTTGGTGGCGAGTTTGCTACGGTGCGGTGTCTCGACGTAAAGCACTTCGTCAAGTTTGTCAGTGAGTTTGATTTGTCGTTGTCATTCGTCGTCGGTCGTATCGCCGCCGCCGGAAAGTACTCGGCGTCGGGTCTGGGCCAACAATTGGTATCTAGAGCAAGGTTGATCTTCTAGTAACGGGAGATCATGTCGGGCGACGAGAAGACCAAGCAGCTGGCGGAGTACTCCGGTGCGGCTAAAGTAATTGTTGCTCCGGTGAGATCGGAGTATGTGGGAACTTTGTGGTGTGGGCGACCATGATGGAGTGGGCGCTCGAGGCCAATGAGCTCTAGGAAGCCGTCGACCCCGGCGGTGACGAGTACCTGAAGGGTGGTGCCTTGTATCGGAAGGATCGCCAGGCTATCACGGCCATGTGCTCGGTGATGCCTGTGGATGTGCAACAGCATCTAATCTCGAAGACATCAGCGAAGGAGGCATGGGACACGCTCAAGACGTTGCATCTAGGGCACTCGCGTGTGCGTGAGGCGAACTTGCAAACTTTGCTGAAGAGTTACGAGAATCTGAGGATGGGAGAAGACAAGACGGTGGACGCCTTCGCAGCGAGGGTTGCTTCCATGGTGAACGGGATTCGCGGTCTCGGAGAGAAGTTAGAGGACATCTCCGTGGTCCGGCGTTTCCTACGTGCCGCTCCACCGCGCTACATGCCGATTGTGTCAGTGATCGAGCAGTGTGTTGATCTCAAGACTCTCACTTTGGATGATCTGGTTGGTCGCTTCAAGGCCCATAACAAGCGGATGAAGCTGAGTTATGGCGATGCAAAACAGGATGAGTACCTGATGCTAACACGTGCTCAGTGGCAGGCAATGGTTTCCAAAGAGAACAATTTCGAAAAGGCGTCCGGTAGCGGCGAAAAGTACCGTCCCGCAAAGGACACCGACGAACAGTCAGAGAAGCCAAGGAAGAAAAGGTTCGACAAGAGGAAGATCCGCTGCCACAAGTGTAATCTGCTCGGGCACTTCAAGTCGGAGTGTAAGAATCTCCCAAAGGAAAAGGCACTCATTGCCAAGTTTGAAGATGAAAGTGACATGATGTTGATGTGCGAACTCGTGGACAAGGTGGATCCAGTTCTTCAAGCGTCGGCTAAGGAAATTGTCATGCTCCGTGAAGAAAAAGTTCATTGTCAAGATCATGGTTCGGAAGCTCATGTCGACGCTACGGACATGGGGTGTGATTCCGAAGCATACGTCGATGTTACGGGCATAAGTGCTAACTTCGCTGAAGCGGATGTAGCAATTGCCGCGTGTGCTCGACCATGGAGAAGCAGTCTTTCTGCGAAGCGTCCAGAAAAATTGAAGGCGTATGTGGCGCCCGAAGTCCACAAAGAAACAACATACATAAGTGCAACGATTGTTGAAGCTACTGCAAGGTTGGACACACGTGCAGCAAGAGCGGCCACATGTGCAAGTGTTTCAACGGACGCAGCGGCGAGTCTATTAGACAGGCTTAAACAGGCTCAAGCCTGCCCTCCAAAAAACAATACTTTTTTACTAGTGCTATACTACTTTCATCCCAGCTCAATAGTACATATATTATCGAGACATGCACAACGAACAGGCATCTCAAACGAATGCCCAACCTCCATCTACTGTGTAATTACTAGTTCATGTATCGTTAACCAATTTAGTGTCCAATGCAACTTATTTGCAAAAAAAAGAGTACAAAAATTGAGTATGCATGCATGTACCCCTCACGCTGAACCTGAACCTATCCCAACTAATATGAACCCAGATATCCTTCCCTCTGCTATTGTGATTGTAATCCCTCCTCATAGTATCAATATACCCCTGACTATCCTCACAATCGCAAGTGTGTGTCAGGTACTTAAGGACAGAGGGATGAATCATACCTGAAATAGCGAGATCCTCGTCTGAAACATCATCTGAATCCTCACTAGCTAGCACCCAGAAGCGGTTGCCATCTAGCAGGGGATTCAGACTCTGTTCTCGGCGAGGCGTGCTGAACGGCGAGGTTCTGGAATGTCCGATGTTGATGGTGCTGCGGCGAGACGAGCAGAGCGGCGCAGCGTCCCCGCCGCCTCCTGCGGCGCCTGATCCACCGGATCCTCGCGGATCTCGATCGGAGCCATGGCTGACCCCGGAGCGAGGAGGGCCAGGACCCCCTCTCGAGGGCGAAGCGCGGATTCCCTCATGGCGGGGGCGAGGTTCGCGGTTGCGGAGATGGTGAAGGCCACCCACTTCCTCGCCACCGCCCTCACCGGCGAATCTGCCTGATCCGCCGCCCACAGCAGCACTTGCAGCGGGTGCTTGCGCCCTCCACGCCCGAACAGCGGTCTCTCCTCCTCCTCCGTCAGATTCTCCACAATCGCCTCCGCCTCCGCATACATCTCGCGCTTGCTCAAATACCAGGCCCCGATCTCTCTCAGGCGGATCCGCAGGCGCGCATCCCTGCCTGCGAACCTATGCATCTTCTCTCCGTTGATCTCCACCATCTCCGCCGCGCGCTCGAGCAGACAGAGCAGAGGATGAGGCGTGCGGGAGAGGAAGAGTGGGATGGGGAATAACCTGCGCGGATTTCTCCGATCTTAATCCCCCCTCCGCCTTAATTGCTCTCCCACCGGCCGCATTTCCTCCTTCGCCGTCTCCCGAGACGCCACCCCCGCCGGTGATGTCCTCCTCGATGTGCGCAACGTGACAGGGGAACGCGACCATAGCCCCAGGATCCAACACGAACCCGCCTCCCGACCGCCTATCAACCGTGCACCCGCGCTCGTCGATGAGGCGCACCGTCGTGGTGTGCGGGTGTAGCACCACCACGCCCCGGTGGTACTTGGGAATCGCCACCGATTTCAGATCGGTGGCGAACCACGCCGACCACCGCGCCGTGATGGCCTCACAAAACGCGTCGCCCATCGGGAAGCCTTTTGGGCAGATCTCTCTCACAAAACGCTCAAATACACTTGAATTGAAATTAGTTGTGAAGCACTTCAAAATGTATGATGTGGAAATATTTTGAACTTAAAAATATCAAATACACCCGATTTGAAAGTTTAAACTTGTTTTGAGTCCATTTGAAATTTTAAACTAATTTAAATTGCCAAGAAAGAGGAAAATATTCTGAAAATGAAGCGACCCATGCGGCCAGGCCCATTGTCCAGCCCACTATCTTCAGCTCGTACGCGAAGCTGGCTGGTCAGTCATCCCCTCTCGCGCTGCCAAACCCTGCCGCCGCCGCCGCCTCCTCCACCGGGCTGAGGCCGAAGCGCACCGGCGGCGGGGCCAGTGAAGAACTCGCCGGCAACCACATTCCAGGTGGAAACGACCTCGACGCCCGCCATGGCGTCTAGTTCCAGTAGCGGGTATTCCACGGGAGGAGATGGTAGTTCAGGTACGGCTGCATACCCTCTCGATTCGGAACCTTCCTCCTCCGCCGGTGTGGCACTCCCAGGTGGCGCCGCCACGCCGTCTAGCACCACTAGTTCAGGTACGGCTACATCTCCCGGTTCAATAACAAATCTTAATTCTTAAATGCTCGCTTGTTTGGCTGCTCCCGCGTTGCTAGTTTTGCTTGCACCGCACAAATAAATTCACAACATATGCCTACCTTTCCTTTTCAATATACATCGTGGAACATGAAAATCGAACGGTGAGATTATGTTGATCAGCAGGTTTGGATCGATCTCGGCTGCTTTTGGATCCAGTTATATTGGTTAAGGGCGGTAGTAACTCCACCAAGAGATTGGACGAAGCTCAGATAGAGGAACAGATCAGTGCCAAGAGGCAGAATGTCAGCATGGGGACGGCGACCCTCGACTGCCCCGTCTGCTTTAAGCCCCTCAGGCCACCGATATTCTTGGTAAATTCCCTGTTTTACATTTTTTACTTGTCTCTGAACTCAAGCTTTTATTTCATCTCTGCTGAAGTCCAAGATGAAAATCTTTGATAAATTTATCAGTGTGGGTGGTGCTACGTTGAAACAAAGTCGTTACGGTGGCTTCAATACTGAAATATCTAGTACTAACCTATCATGTTGTATTGTATCTAAAAAAAATCATTTCTGTTAATTTTTGTCATGGCGAACCAAACCAATTACCAATTAATCGGGAATTTTTTTGCACAGTGTTCTGTGGGCCATTTCATATGCTCGTCATGCCGTGGCAAGCAACTGGGCAACAAGTGCCAGTCATGCTCTATCAAAACTTCCTTCCAGCGCTGCTTTGGGATGGAACATGTCGTCCAGTCAGTTATAGTTTCTTGCTCCAATGCCAAGTATGGATGCGCCGAGAAGGTCACCTACTACTTTATTCTGCCCAGGGGCAAGGTTTCTGATGATAGGAACGGTATCATGCTCAGAATCGCCATTCATCAACATTTTAGTATGAGCAGATCGCATCTTCGAGAAAAAGATACAAGTTTCAGTCTTACCACAGCTTTTGGTTATTCAGATGAAGATGGTGTGGACGGCAACAACAATGGCGATCAACCTACATGTTTCGATGGCACTTGTTCATGAATGCTGATCATTTAGAGAGGACATGTCATCATTTTGGTGGGTCTGACTGATCTGGTTCCAGGACATATGTATGTTGATAGAGCCTGATGATCCCCAACTCTATGCATTGCGGCTGTTTCAGCAAAGTAGCTTCTTTTTGTGTTCTGGTGCTTGAAACTCATGCCGCAATGTGTAAGGCTCTATATCATCTAATTCTAAACAGTATGTTAATGTTAGTACATTTCTCTGCATTCTAAGGAGTATGAACCACCACCTTGCAGTTGCAGCTATTCTTCTTAGATTCTCACACAGCTTGTTTCTTTTGTTTGGGCACGTGAGATGCAAGGTAGATGGTCTTCATCGGTATTAGGAGGCAAATCAGTTCTGTGTGCATACATCAGATTAAAGGTTCTATATTTTCAAATGTTTTTTATTGAATGCCATGCCATATTTTGTTGGTGGTGTTTTAAGATAAAGGTCCTAAATTTTTTTGAATCATTTTTTAAGTAAAAGAGTAAGAGTGATTAAATTTTGAGGTTTGGCAGAAAAGCACAAGCACTTATATTGTATGCTGTGGAATTATTGGAAACTTAAAGAACTCAGATAATACATGATTGGGAATTTTGAAACTAATTGTGTTATCTCAAATTGCTGAAAATGAGAGGTGAAATTAAGCAAAAGATTTACCTAAAACCTAGATGGCTGAGGAGAGATGTTGGAATGTGGGGTCCATGGGTTGAGTTAGATTATGGTCCAAAGAGGCTCAAGTGGTTACTGTGCTATTTGCAAGCCTCAGACATGTTTTTTTTTTTTTTGAATTTGTTTAAGCACCACTCAGGTATATATATCAGACTCATTGTCAAGTTAAGGGAGGAGAGATCAGTATTGCGCAGGTGGATCACGCTGAAGAAGGCAATTTTTTTCCTTCGAGAAGCGGCCAGATTTTTTTGTAGAAAAGAAGGGGCCAAACCCATCCAGCCCAGGATTATCGTTTTGGTTCATGCGGATGAATTCGTCAAAGATCTCTTGCTCTGTGAAAGGGCAATCTAGATGGCGTAGTTGGGGAACAGGAGAGGAATAAAGTTCAAGCAGGTTGGAGTTCTAGATTGTAGCATTGGTGGATCTTAGTAGGCTTGAGAAGTACTCCCTTAGTTCACAAATATAAGATGCATTGGGTATTTCAATATAGATTACATAGACTGAAATGAGTGAACAAACACACTAGAACGCGTCTATATACACCGGATTAACAAAAAAGTTAGGACATCTTATATTTGTGAATGAAGGGAGTAGTTATGAAGAATCTTAGGACATTACGAGAGAAGAATTTTTTATGTGAGTAGTAAATTTGTTACGTCTCTGAGGAGTGGAGTATGTACCATGAAAGAGGCGAGCATTTTCACCGCTCTCAAGGGGCCACTCTGAATTTTGCTCTATCATCACCGACCTCGCCTAGGCGTCTGCTATAAATATCTGTTAGAGCTAACTTTGATACAGCCATTTCTTCTCTTCCGCGAATCAGGTTGATGTACATCTATTTGTTGAGCCTATTTTACGGGACATGCTATTTGTAATCTGCATGGACAAATTTCTAGCGTCAGTCGATTTTTTGTTAATATTGAGGCATGCTTTGACCCGGAAGCTCCTTTCTTCATATTTTTAATAATTAATGTTATATATATAAACGTATCCCCGTATCTTAGTTTTTAGAATACTGACGTATTCGCTTATTCGATATGTATCCAACTATCCATGCCTACACGAAGTCCACGGGGCGCCCCCCATGCTGGGATTCCTCCACAACACGGAGATCTAGCTCCTCCCCTGCGTCATCCCCACCACTATCTTACCGTTCTCCCTCCCCGCCTGGACCACCGCTTTTGGCGGGTCATCAACTACCGCCATGGTTACGCCCTCTTCATCTCCGTTGACAAGGAGGGACCCAAGAACCTCCTCGTGTGGGAGCCAATCACAGGATGCCAGCAGCGGGTTCTGGAGCCCTCGGCGTACCGGGCGGTATACTCCGTGAACCGTCTGTGCGGTGCGCTGCGGACAGGTGCGACCACCACGACTGCCACGGAGGGCCCTTCCATGTCGTCTTCACCTGCATAAACCAAGAGTCCCAAAGGTCGGCCTGCGTGTACTCGGAGACTAGCACTTGGGGCGAGCCGACCACCATGGCTGTGCCCTTTGACTTCACGAAGCCCGGCGTGCTCATTGGGAGTTTACTGGTGTACTTTCTGTCCTTTCTGGGGTTTATCCTTGAGTATGACTTGGCCAAGCACCACCTGAATTGCCTCAAAGCACAGGACGTGCCAGAATGGTCGTTCAGCAGCATAATTGTCCTCATCCCCACGGAGAACGGTAGACTGGGAGCTGCCATTTCTTTCGGGTCATGTCTCTAACTGTGATCAAGGGAGCAGGAGGAGGATGACCCTGAATCGCTATGGGTACAAAGCAATCAACCAGTCTAATGTGCTTCTGATTGCTGCTATCAAATCTTCCAAGAACCACCAGAGGTCATGGGCTTCGCCGATGGAGCAAACACCATTTTCGTGGGCATGAGTGCCGTGCTGCCGGCCTATTCACAATTGAGCTCCATCCTGACCAGGTGAGGAAGGTGTGCAAGGATCGTTGTACTCGCCCGTTGTTTCCCATTGTTAGCTTCTATATACCAGGTTCGAAGCTCCCAAGTTAATCCAGGAGGATGACTTTGTCAACACTGTTCAGTGTCTTTTGCTCAACCATGACCTCGAGAAAATGTCAGGGCTCAACTTCGACACAGTATTCTAGCTGCGCTAAAGCATGTGTATAGATCGATTTGTTTGTGTGTTTGTGTGGGTGGGTGGAAGGGGGATTACAATTAGTTCGATGTCCTCTTACGATTTTTTTTGTTACTTCATGTGTCTTTTAGTTGATTTGAGCATTTAATTTATAGTTTTCGAGATAAGCTTAGTAGTAAGCTTAAAGATGTTGTATGAAAACGTGGTTGTGAGGTATGCTGTTTACGTTTCTTGTGTTTGGCATGAGCCCTACGGCGTTTGTTGATGTTTGAGCGATTAGTGAGTGCAAATAGACTAGTATTACTCTATATACTCCCTCCATCTTTATTTACTTTGCATATTGGCTTTCTCTCGAGTCAAACTTTGTAAACTTTGATCAAGTTTATACACAAATTTATTAACATCCACAATACCAAGTCAATACCATTAGAATCATCATTCAATATATTTTCGTACCATCTATATTTGTTATTGTGAAAGTTTATATTGTTTTCGATAAATTTGGTCAAACTTTATAAACTTTGACTTAGGTCAAAGCTAATATGTAGAGTAAATAAAAACAGGAGGAGTACATACTTGGGAGTTAGAACCTACCATCTTATCTATTATGATGTTTGTGTTGCAACGGACATCAATCAAAGCACAACTAGGGATATATGTTACCCTATTTGGGAAATCCTATTGCTATATCCCTCGTAGACCTCTAGCTGACTGCAAGTACACTTCATAACTGCAGTTTATTATCGTTGGTTGTTATAAAGGGATGTGATATATAGTTGGCACATCAAAATGGTTGACGAAATGATTCTTCATGTGCTGTTTTACCTAAGATTACATCATATATTGTGGCCTTATTATGTTATAACCATAACAATGATACGCTGAAAATTTACATTTCTGTTGTCACCTAGGATTGCGTGTTACGGACAACTTGCTCTAGAGTGTGCTAGCACATATTACAAGTATGGATGCGCGTTGCTATGCAAAGCTCAGGATGTATCAAGTGAAAAACCTGTTAAAAGTACAATCAGCAAAGAGTATACTGACAACTCAAAGACCTCTAGTAGCAATGATGAAGCTGCTTCATTTTCGGAGGAAGGCGGTTCTGAAAAGGGTATATCATTAACCCTTTCCCTAGACAGTTATGTATACACATGGAGGGGCATAACTATCCTCTGTATATAAGTATGAGTATCATTAGTAAACTGCTAATTATTTATGTACTCCTGCTAATTATTTATATAAATATGACGGTTTTGCGGACTTTTGGGGACCACTTGATTTATGTGGTTTTGCTAATTGTTCTTAAGGTGCAATTCAGTCTTATGTTTAATGATAGTAGATGATGCCGCAGACTCTCAGGAAGAAGAAAAATGATTTTATTGCTTATAAAAAACTTGTTATTAAGGTTGACCATATTCCGAAGTTGTGCCAGGTGACCTGTTTCACATGTTCTCCTTCTATATTTCTGTCATTTTCTTTTCTTTTACGCTTGGAATTGAAATGTCATGTCAAACATATATAGTTCTAGGATGCACTAGTTTTCCCTGTTTTTGCAATAAATTTGCATGAACTAGCGTTTTCTTATTCTTAGAGATTATGTGTTACAGAAGTTATGCCTCGTATGAATAATCAGTATCACATTTCCATCAGAAGTATAACTACTTGCTTTTAATAGGGCAGTGCACTTTTATGATCACTTTATACTAATTTAAATTGGGTCATTTTTTTCTTTTTGATATTAAAGTTGTATCACTTAGGCATTTCTAAGCATGTCCTTTCTGATGTTCATGATTTTCTTTTTATGAGCAATCGAGTCTTATTACTACCTCCATTCCTTTATCTTAGGTGTATTTTTTAGAGAAATTTTGATTTGTTAGGTGTATTCCACCCCTAAAAAACCGTCCTATTAATTTTTTTGAAGGCCTGCTCTGGTCATGCTGTGATCCAAGTAATCTTGAAAGGATAATTAATTCCCCCCTATGCCTCTAATCACTGAACTAAGCGACGGCATTTTCATCCAAAATCCTCCTCCATTCACTACTTGGTTACAGTGTCCAAAAAGATAAAACTAACCATTAAGGAGCAGAGGGAGTATAATTGATGGTCCTTTTCAATGTGCTTTTTTACCACATGGTGAATATTGGTAAAGCCATTCATTAGGGTAAAAGTCAAGTCCAAATATTAGGAGGATTAAATCAGTGATGGTAAGGGTGATATATCTATAACTTGGCAGGCGATAAAGTCGATTGTAATTTGGATCTAGCCATGGAAGTGTTCGGTTTTGCAAGAGCAATAGTTGAGAAGTGCCTAGAAAATACTATGGAGGAAGTTACAATCCTTTTTGCTCTGGTTGATGTCTCCCTGGAAAGAGGTGGCTCTATTTTGTTAGTTACTCACACATTTAACTGTTGGATAGTTTTTATACTCATGTCCCCGTATTTCATTTGCGGATGACTTGGACAGCTTGCCTGGTTATTACTTCAAAGCTTCAACCATCCTGGAGAATTTGGTTGAACATAACCATCGTCGATTGGTTGAACTGTATCCTCCTTGTGGTAATGACCATGTCAATTGTCTGCCTCGTGTTGTTTTGCATCCTGCTGTAAGTGTATTTATTGGGTTTTCGGGGCAGTACATTTTGGTCAGCTAAGCTGAAGATTTAAGTGCCTAGAGGTGTCACTGTTATTTTGTTATACATTCAAGTTTTGGTATATGTACAGTTAAAATCCAAGTTTAGATAATGTGTTTATGTTGTTGTAGATATTCACTTTTTAAATTTTCCTTAACTCGGCATCAGAAACTTCCGCGTATTGAAAGTGCGTTATATCGACTAGAGGGGGGGGGTGAATAGACGATTTTTTATGAATTCTTCACTGAGGAATTTGCTGGTGAGGAAATTTCTTAGCGAAGAACTACTTGCAGCGGAATAAGTACTCAGAAGTACGCATAACAGAATACAAGCATGGTCATCATGATGAAATGAAGACAAGCACATAGTACTGAAAGCGTAATCACAGGATAACACAAGATGAAGACAAACAGACTGAAGAAATTGAACTGAGGAAATTGAGAAAGTCTTCAGTCAAAGTCTTCAAGCACAGATATGAACACACACTCAACACAGTAATGAGGAAATGAAAGGGTTGAGGAAATAGAACAAGTTAGTTGGTGAAGACAATGATTTGGTAAACCAGTTCCAACTGCTGTCTCAGTTGTACGTCTGGTTGGAGCGGCTGAGTATTTAAACTCGAGGACACGCAGTCCCGGACACCCAGTCACTGAGCCGCAACTCAGGACACCCAGTCCTCACCGTATTCTCCTTGAACTAAGACCACGCAGGCCTCGTCCAATCACTCGTGGTAAGTCTTCAGGTGACTTCCAAACCTTCACAGACTTGGTCACTCGGCGATCCACAATTCCTCTTGGATGCTCTAGACCTTGACGCCTAACCGTTTGGAAGAAGCACAGTCTTCAAAGGTAACAAGCGTCGGATCCACGCAGGATCAATTTCTTCAGTGATGCTCAATCACTTTGGGTTTGTGGGGGTTTGGTTTTGGGTTTTTCCTCACTTGATGATTTTCGCTCAAAGTCCTCGAAGGATGGGTTGCTCTCAAATGACAAGTCTCAAGTTCTCTCGGAGCAGCCAACCAGCTAGTGGATGTAGAGGGCAGCTATTTATAGCCTAGGGAGCAGCCCGACATGATAAGACATAAATGCCCTTCAATGATATGACCGTTAGGTGGATAAGATATTTTGGGACAGCCGGCGCGCAGCACAGCAACGGTAGGAAATTTGACTCTCAAATTCCTCAGGGCTATCATGTTCCTCACTGTGTAGGCAATTCGCACTGGCGAATTCCTAACTCCTCAGTCAGAGCAAAGTCCTCAATGACCAGAAGAACTGCGTCTCTGTCACTGAAGAAAATGACTGAACTGTATGAGATTTCCAATGGCTTCACTCGAAGGGATTGGTAGGTGTAGGATTTTGAGTTGAGCTTCACATGGAAATTTTTCCTTAGTATTTCCTCGACCCCCTTTAACAGTACGGTGTTTCCTATGACTCAAGAAAGAGAAAATGAAACTAAGAAAACAAAATTCTTCACGCTTCATGTTCCTCAAGTGAATATCACGTCTTCAAGGTCACACCAATTTCTTCGCTTTCAATGTCTTCAGAAAGTCTTCAGAATATCAAAGTCTTAAGTCGAAGAACTTCATTTTTAGGGGTCTACTTTCTCTGTAAATATCAAACTCCTCATAGACTTATAGACCTGTGTACACTCACAAACGCATTAGTCCCTTAACCTATAAGTCTTCAGTACACCAAAATCACTAAGGGGCACTAGATGCACTTACAATCTCCCCCTTTTTGGTGATTGATGACAACATAGGTTAAGTTTTCAACGGGGATAAACATATGAAGTGTAACTACTGATATTGAGGAATTTGATTGCAAGATATAGAAGAACTCCCCCTGAAGATGTGCATAGTGAGGAATTTGCTTTTGAGGTAATGCACATTTGAAGAGTTAAATCATGGAGATCTCCCCCTATATCTTGTAATTCATACATGCATTTGATATATAATATGAAGAATTTGAAATGCATGATGAAATATGGTGCCTGATGAAATTCAGCATGCGTGCAATAATATTAACGAGGAATAAGCATGCCGAAAGCATCAAAAGTATCGGCGCATAGTGCAACAAAAGTATCAGAGCACCATCGGATTTAAGATTACAACTCGATCCAATAAAAGTTTCGGAAGAACGAGAGTTGTAACTTAAAAAAAACGCCCTTAATATAGACCCGCTTGAAGACTAACTCAGATTTCTCCCCCTTTGTCATCAAATGACCAGAAGGATTGAAACTGAGGACTAACGCCCCTAAAGAATTTCAAGTTGATGGAGGAGCGCCAGCGTTGTCGGGGTTGTTTGTTGTAGCAGGGCCTGCCGCAGTCTCGTCCAAATCTTCATACTCATCAGTGTCGCGCGATGAAGAATAAGAGCTGGCCACCAGATCAGGAACTTTGACCCTCTTGAATTTCTTCGGAGGAGGTGCAGACCAATCGAATTCTTCCTTGAGACCCATAGTCTTCAGTTCTTCAGCGCTACAGACATGAGTGAGGACAGCCCAGGTGCGGTTGAGGGTTTCATGAAGGTAGTAGTGGTTTTTCTTCACTGCATTGTGTGTTGAGGTCATATTATGAAGAAGAGCACCAAACTGACGCTTTACCCATTTGTGATTGCGATCAACCTTCTGATGAAGACTGAGGAGTAACTCACGATCAGTCATCACCCTGGGTGTTGTGGCTTGAGGATTTTGCTTAGCTGAGGTATTTGCGGCAGTGTCATGAGTAGCAGAGTCGTCATTGGTAGAGTAAGGTGTAGCCAGGCGAAATTGACCATCCAATGGACGAATGCCTTCATCGATCACAGCAGCTGCCTTGCCTTTATCATCAGATGATGAAACTGGCCGTTTGAGGACTTCAATGGGAGGCAAGTAGCTACTATGGTTCGGAGTATCAGCTTTATAATTCAGTGAAGATCTTGCCCTTATGAATCTCATAATCCATGGCGCATAGGGCTTCAGCTCAAAAGGTGACATAGCAACATTTGCCAGAGTCCTCATGAAGAAATCATGGAAGTTGACGGGAACGCCATGAATGATGTTGAACAGCATATTCTTCATGATGCCAACGACATCTTCATCATTTGAGTCGTGGCCTTTGATAGGACTCATTATCTTCGTCAGGATGCGATAGACGGTCCGAGGCACGTAGAGCAATTCCTTGACGAGGAATTTGGTTCGTGGGGCCTGCCCAGGCTTCAAAGGCTTCATGAGCACTTGCATATAGTGATTTGTCAGTTCATGGTCATTGTAGATGCAACGTGCACTGTCATAGGGAGGATCGAGAGGAAGGACACGAAGCAATTCAGTTGCCGGTGCCTTGTAGTGAGTGTTTTCGGTCATCCAATCCAACACCCATGAATTGACATCTTCAGCGTCTCCAGTGATATGCAGTGTGGCGTAGAACTGAAGAATGAGTTCTTCATTCCAATCACAGATGTCATTGCAGAAATTGAGTAATCCTGCATCGTGAAGAACACTGAGGACTGGCTCAAAGCATGGCAGAGATTCCATATCCACGTGAGGAATATGTTCATGATCGAAGATTTTGTCCTTGTCAAATAGCACTGAGGAATAGAAGTTGGCTTGACTAGCAGTCCAGAAACGCCTCTTCCTTATGCGAGCAGAGTCATAGGGATTGTAATCAGTGAAGAATACATGCTCGGAAAAGAAGTCTTCAGCCTTGAACTTCTGTTTACTTGAGAACGGATTCTTCGGCTTTGGCAGAGGGGTGTCAGTGATTTGCAGTACCACCTCAGGAATCGCGAGCTCAGGTTCTTCAGGCTGAGGAATTTCTGGTTCCTCTTCTTGTGCAATCTGTGGATCCGCAGCAGCAGGTTCTTCAGCACTAGCGGCTGGAATATCTTCATGAACAGACGAAGTGGGATGATTTTCTTCAGAGCCCATTTGAATAGTTGTTGCCGGGGACAGAGGAATCTGTTGAATAGGAGTGAAGAGAGGAGTATTGGGATGCTGACTTTCCCAGAAGTCATCGTTCATCACAGGTGTGGTGCATCCGATATCCACATCTTCATCTTCAATTTCCTCAACATCAGCCTCTTCAGCTGTGAACTGAGGCATAGGTGAGGAATGGACTGTCGTTGAAGGGATGTTATCCACTTCAATTTCTTCATCAATCTGCTCTGACGAAGTAGCAGAATGATTTTCTTCATCAGATCCGCTTGGAATCTTGTAGTCTTCTCCAAAAGGAACAATTTCCTTTGATGACATGGAGGAAATCGGAACGGCATCAATTGGATGTTCAAGTGAGCTGGTCATTGGCTTCATTTTCTTCGCAGCCGAAGAATTTGACGCAGCTGATGCCTTCCTTTTCTTCACTGCAGCTCGCTCTGCAGCCTTGGTCTTCTTCACTTCATAGGCAGAAGGAAGAATTGGAGTTGGTGTAGGCGCGGGAGGAGCTAAGGAATCTGGTTGATTTTCTTCAGGCGCAACTGATGCAGTTGCCCTGATCTCTTCAGTTTCTTCAGGCGCACCACTAGTGGATGCCCTGGCAATTTCTTCAGCGGCTGGAATGGAGTCATCAGCCTTGGAACTTGCATTTTCTTCAGAAGGCTGAAAGTCATCAGCGGTGCTGGCATGTTCTTCAGTAGGCTGAGCAGAGTCTGCAGCCTGAGGATTTTATTGTTGCGATGGGGCTGCAACAGTTGTCATTTTCTTCGTCAGGTTGACGAATCTCACTTTGGCTCCTTGTCAATCAGCATAGTATGCATCAAAGTCTTTGCTGAGGGCTTGGATTTCAGACTGAGCATGGAGAAGTTCCTCAGGTGTCATTTTGACAACATTTTTCTTCAGGAGCTTCTCCTTCCTGTATTGAGCCTTCTTGATCTCTTTGGCCTTTTCAAACTTCCATTTCTCTTGAGTGATGAAATGGGTCAGCATGTGACTTTGACCAGGAGTCAGTTGAAAATCAGGCATGGGGGTGTTTGGATCCTTGTGCCAGAGGTCAATGTAGTCGACGATTTTCCTCGGATCCAAAAGTAGTGGCACAGATGTGCCTTTGGCTCTAGCGGCCTTCACTTGCCTGTCTCTGATGATTTCTGCAAGTTCTTCATCAGAAGCTTCATCATCAGAGGGCACTTGGAATGCGACCTGTTTCTTCCTTGGACTTGGCCGAGGACCGCGTCCAGCTGTTGCTTTAGTCTTCAACAGTGTGGGGCCTGATGAGGACATTGGTGCAGCTGAGGAACTTGCTGAGACACCAAAAGCAATTGAAAAACTTGTAGTCCTTTGACATGTAGCCAGATGCACAGGAGTTGAGGACTTTGAGGGAGCAGTAGCGGTCTGAGGAATTTGCCATGAGGGCATAGCTGAGGAACTTGGCCGTGAGGGCGCTGTTGGTGAAGCACTTGGCTTACGAGCAGGCTTCTTTGGCATTGATTTCCTCGGCTTGACCGAGGCCTCAGTAGCAGCAGCAGCAGCAGAATCCTCATTGAATTTCCTCACTGCCTCCTTGGCTTGTCTTGCCAATTTAGCTTGGTGCCTAGCCCATTCTTCAGGGAAGTCCTCACCACGCTTGATGCTGGTGGGATCAGCTACTTGGCCAGGTGCCAATGGAGCTCTTGGGCATGGAGGATTTAAAGCGAATTTCTTCATGTACTTTGGAGTAACATGTCGATATTCCCTCCATTCTCTTGCCCATCTCCGTTCAATCCTCTAAATGCGCACTTTGCACTGATTTTTGTTCTCTTTGCCAAATTTGGCTTCATCAGGTGTGCAATAGTCCTTGTATATGTCATCAGGGATCTCGAAAGCAGTCATGACCTTAGGTTTCTTTCCTTCTTTCTGCGGTCTCTTTCCTTCAGCCATATTCTTCAGATGAGGAATTTGAACAATTGAACACTCTGAAGAAGTATGCAGTTTTTCTTCGAGGAACGCTGCAAATGAGTTAAGTTGATGAGAACCTAGTGATTCAGCAGCGGACATGAGTACCTGTGAACAGAGTGTAGGTGCGAGGAATTTGGAGAGGTCATATGCGTTCTCAGAAGGTTTTTCGAAAAGACAAGTTTTGAGGAATTTCACTAAGCGTTCTTGTCTTAGGTTCCAGAGTTGTACAGATCGAAGATCCACACAATTGAGGAATCTTGAAGAAAATGAGTGCTTAGAGAAATGGATCAAGAGCATACAGTGTGTGAGGTGTTCAGATGTGTGAAGATTTGAAGAATAAAACACCTTTGAAGATTTTCAGGAAAGCTTGAGAATCAAAGTGAGTAATAAAAGTAACTTTTAATTACCCGAACTGAAGAACACGACGAACTGAGATGAACAGAGGTGAAGTTCGTCAAGTTAGATCTCCCACTCCCTAACTTGGCAGAGGGAAACAGCTACGGCGGCGGCGGAGTGAAGATTTCTGCAACCGGCGCGAGTACAACGGCGACGAGGTCGAGGCAGCGAAGCTCTTCCTCACCGGCGACGATGGAGTAGCGGCGGCGCTAGGGTTTGAGGAGCTCGAGCAAGAGAGAGCGCGGTCGAGAGGAGTAAATGAAGTGAGGAAGGGGAGAGGGGTATTTATAGCCACGGTGAAAAACTGTTCGCCCGAAGATTTTGGGACGAACATGCCCCTGCCCTTTCTCCTTCACGAGACATGTGTCACCCACGTACTGTGCAGATGAGATCGTGTAAGATCGTGGGTGAATATAATAATGCATCGTGGGATGCGGAACGGTTTTGAGCGGCAAAACCGAAAATCTTGATAAGATTTGTTTTAAAGTTTCGTTCGCAATTTCTTCAGCTGACAAGGACACAGTGAAGATTTTGAACGAGTTTCAATTAGAACGCACATGAAGAATTTGTGAATAGATTGGGTTGAGTATAGCATAGAGGGGGAAGGGTCCGATCACATTCACTTAGCAGAAAACGCAACTTGAAGAAGTAGCCATAAGTGAATGCTGTAGAGGACATAAACTCATATATATATATATATATATATATATATATATATATATATATATATATATATATATATATATATATATATATATATATATATATATATATAGCCAATGAAGAGAAACGACGGAAACAGTGAAGATTTTGCAAAGTTGAAGAATTTGAAAAACTGAAGAATTTCAAAAATGAGGAAAAACTCAAATTGAAGATTTTCAACTTTTTGTGGTGGCATGACCCACCGTATAAGAATGATGATTTCAGACACCGCGTACAATTGTCGTAGGGTTCTGAGAATGAAATTCTTCATTAATTTCTTCACACTTAGAGTGTTATTCTTCATTGATTGAAGAAAAACGTTTCTTCATGTGTTGCACATCTAAGTCATCAATTTTGCATAAGTGTTAGGATGTGTGTCCTTTTCAAAGAACATTTGAAAACTCTAAGATATTTAGCTCACACCGCAACTTGCTAAATCTCTTCTCATCCAAGGGCTTAGTGAAGATATCAGCTAGCTGTTCTTCAGTCTTCACATGCTCGATTGAGATGTCGCCCTTCAACACATGATCACGAAGAAAATGATGACGAATTTGAATGTGCTTTGTCTTCGAGTGCTGAACTGGGTTGTGAGCAATCTTGATGGCACTCTCATTGTCGCAAAGGAGAGGCACATTCTTCACGTTGACGCCATAGTCCTTGAGGGTTTGCTTCATCCAAAGCAGTTGAGCACAGCAAGAGCCAGCAGCAATGTATTCAGCTTCAGCAGTAGACAGTGATACGCAGTTCTGTTTCTTCGAGGACCAACAGACCAAAGATCGTCCGAGGAAATGACAAGTACCAGATGTTGACTTGCGGTCCACACGATCACCAGCATAGTCAGAGTCAGAATATCCAATGAGATCAAAAGCAGAGCCCTTGGGGTACCATAATCCTAGTGTTGGTGTGTGAGCTAGATATCGAAGAATATGCTTCACAGCCTTATGGTGTGATTCCTTCGGTGCAGCTTGAAATCGGGCACACATGCAAACACTAAGCATTATATCTGGCCTAGATGCACATAAGTACAATAAAGAACCAATCATGGAGCGGTATACCTTATGATCGAAGTCAATACCATTTTCATCAGTGCATAGATGGCCATTTGTGGGCATAGGGATTTTGACGCCTTTGCAATCTTGCATGCCGAATTTCCTCAGTACATCTTTGAGGTATTTCTCCTGAGATATGAATATGTCCTTGCGCTGCTGACGAATTTGAAGACCTAAGAAGAATTTCAACTCTCCCATCATAGACATTTGATTTCTTCACTCATCATATAGGCAAATTCATCACTATAACGTTGGTCAGTACAGCCAAAGATAATATCATCAACATATATTTGGCACATAAACAGTTCACCATCATAAGATTTAGTAAAGAGAGTAGGGTCGATTGAACCGGGTGTGAAGCCATTCTTCATGAAGAAATCCTTCAATGTATCATACCACGCCCGAGGGGCTTGCTTGAGGCCATACAGGGCCTTATTGAGTCTGAAGACTTTGTCAGGATTCTTTGGATCTTCAAAACCTGGGGGTTGAGCAACATATACTTCTTCCTCAAGCTTACCATTGAGGAATGCACTTTTCACATCCATTTGATATAAGATGATATCATGATGGTTAGCGTAAGCAAATAATATGCGAATAGCCTCAAGTCTAGCAACAGGTGCAAAAGTTTCATCGAAATCAATTCCTTCAACCTGTGTGTAGCCTTGAGCTACAAGTCGTGCCTTATTCCTCACCACAAGGTCATTTTCATCTTGCTTGTTGCGGTAGATCCACTTTGTGCCAATGATATTATGCTTGCGAGGATCTGGACGATTGACCAGTTTCCAGACATTGTTAAGCTCGAACTGATGTAATTCTTCTTGCATAGCCTGAATCCACTCCGGCTCCAGAAATGCTTCATCTACCTTAGTGGGCTCTGTGATAGAGACAAAAGCATAGTGCCCACAAAAGTTAGATAAATGTGAAGCTTTTGAGCGTGTGAGAGGACCTGGTGTGCTAATGTCATCGATGATCTTCTCCACTTGCACTTCTTTTGCAACGCGAGGATGAGCTGGTTGTCGCTGAGGAATTTGATCAGCATTTTCTTCGGCACCATTTTTCTCATCATGTTCTTCAGGTGCATCAGCTCGACATTCTTCATGAACAGGAATGAATTCTTCAGCAGATTCTTCAGTAGGAATGACATTCTCAGTTGCCTTGAACTTGATAGAATCCTCAGGTGCTGGTTCATCTAACACAGAAGGTAGGTGCTCTCTTTGCGAGCCATTAGTTTCATCGAACCGCACATCTACAGTGTCAACAATATTGTGAAGAACAATGTTGAAGACTCTATAGGTGTGCGAGTCCTTTCCGTAACCAAGCATAAAACCTTCATGTGCTTTCGGTGCAAATTTAGAGTTGTGGTGAGGATCTCTAATCCAACATTTAGCACCGTAGACTTTGAAATAACTCACATTGGGTTTCTTGTCAGTGAGGAGTTCATAGGCCATCTTCTTGAAGAATTTGTGAAGGTATACTCTGTTGATGATGTGGCACACAGTATCAATTGCATCAATCCAAAAACGCTGAGGCGTTTTGTATTCATCAAGCATAGTGCAAGCCATCTCAACAAGAGTTCTGTTCTTGCGCTCCACGACGCCATTTTGCCGAGGAGTATAGGGAGCAGATAACTCATGAGTAATACCAAGTTCATCAAGATAGGCATCAAGACCGGAATTCTTAAACTCAGTTCCATTGTCACTTCTGATGTGCTTGACTTCACACCAAAGTTGGTTGAAGCCCTCGAGGAAAATCGTTTGAAGACTTCCTGCACTTCATGTTTGTAAGTAACAATGTGTACCCATGTATATCGAGAATAATCATCAACAATGACAAAACCACATAGAGATGCATCATTAGTGACTGCTGAGTAATGATTAGGTCCGAAGAGGTCCATGTGAAGCAATTCGAATGGACGGGTAGTGGTCATGATAGTCTTTGCTGGATGCTTGGCCTTGGTCATTTTTCCAGCTTCACAGGCTCCGCATAAGTGATCCTTGAGGAATTTGACATTCTCAATGCCAATGACATGCTTCTTCTTTGCAAGCGTGTGCAAATTCCTCATGCCTGCGTGACCAAGTCGTCGATGCCATAGCCATCCTTCTGAAGCTTTTGCAAGTAGACACACGGCTGGTTGTGGTCCTATAGAGAAATCAACAATATACAAATCTTCTCTCCTAAAGCCTTCGAAGACTTTGGAATTGTCAGCTTCCATAATCACAACACAGCGATACTTGCCAAAAACAACAACCATATCAAGATCACAAAGCATTGAGACTGACATGAGATTGTATCCTAAGGACTCAACAAGCATGACTTTGTCCATGTGTTTATCCTTAGAGATTGCAACCTTACCAAGACCCAATACCTGACTTTTGCCTTTGTCAGCAAAGATGATATGCTTCAGAGGTGATGGTGATAAGGGAGCATCCATCAATAGATTCTTGTCACCAGTCATGTGATTCGTACATCCACTATCGAGGACCCATTTAGTAGTTTTGGGTTGATCATCCTGCAGATGAATTAGTGTAGCTTACAATCTCATATGCTTCATCAGTGAAGAATATGATATCAAGTTCATCAGATGAATTTCATCAAGCAGTAAATAGATATAGCAGTATGAGGACATGTGAAATGCAAGTTCATTTCATCATGATTCGCCTGCGTCCTTTCAGGCATTTTGTCAGGTCCCCAGCAAATTCTTCAGACGTTAAAGCACGTCTGGAGACCTGACCCTGCAGAAGAGATTAGTTCTTTTTCTTCACCACCCACATTTGGAGGGGTGGCAAAGAATTCATCACTCTGTGAGCACCATATGAGAAAGGTGGCAAAGATGCCAAACCATTTCGTTTCACGTAAGAGGGGTTAGGGTAAGCATATGAATAAGCAGAGAAATTCTTCGAGGACTTATGAACATAATGGTTTGAAGAATAATGCACATATTCATAGCCCTTAGCTCTACCCTGCGAGACAGAGTTGTTAGCACGATGATAATTATATGAGGACTTTGATCCTTTTGAGGAATTTGATCCATGTGAGGAATTTGGTCCGTATGAGGACTTGGATCCATATGAAGAGTTTGGTCCATATGAAGAATTTGATCTGGGGTTTCTGTTCTTCACTGGTGGTGTCATGAGGATATTCACCTGAAGACTCTCAACATAACTTTTGGGAACCCAGATTTTCTTCATAGGGGAACCGTTCCTGCAGTTAGTGCAAACATATCTAGCAAATACTTCACCATTCTGATTTTTGAACATTTTATAGTTGGAGTCAAATGACTCATCAGAAGAATGAGGAGATTCACATGTAAAGCCAGATAAGTTAGATGGATCAACTGGAGGTCCCTTTGCAGCAACCCATGAGGTTTTGGGATACTGCTCGGGCTTCCAATATGTTCCATCAGCATTGAGTTTCCTCTCAAAGGCAATACCCTCTTTCCTAGGGTTTCTATTGAGGATCTGCTTTTTAAGCACATCACAAAGAGTCTGATGCCCTTTGAGGCTTTTGTACATGCCTGTCATGTACAATTCCTTCAGCCCTGCATTGTTAGTGATACTAGCAATGTCCTCAGATGAGGAATTAGTGATAGCAGAGGCAGATGAAGAATTTGTAACAGTTGAAGAATTTGAACATTCAGGTGAAGAATTAGCAGATTCACGTTCAATGCACTTTAAGCATGGAGGAACAAATTCTTCCTGAGAAGCGCTGATTTGTTGAGCTAGTAATGAATCACGCTCCTTCTAAAGATCTTCATAACACACTCTTAGCTTTTCAAGATCTTCCTTTCTTTGAAGAGATTCATAGGAAAGCTTCTCATGATCAGTCAAGAGGGTATTATGTTGATCTTGAAGGGCGTCAAACTTGGAGTGAATTCTCTGAAGACATTCACCCAATGCTTTTGACTGATCAATTTCTTTACGCAACATATCATCACTTTTGTCTAGCATGTTTTGAACTTGTTCCAAAGCCGTTTGTTGTTTAGTGGCAATGCAAACAAGTTTGGTATAACAAGATTCAATATCATCATCAGATTTATCAGATTCATCGTCACTGGATTCAGAGGAGTTGTATTTGAGTACCTTTGCACCTTTTGCCATGAAGCAGTAGGTGGGAGCGTAGCCATCATTATCTTCATCAGGCTTGTCGGTGGGGTCAGTTTCTTCATTGTTGAAGATGGACTTGCTGACGAAAGCAGTAGCGAAGGCCAGACTCGCCACACCAGATTCAGATTCTTCAGATGCCTCCTCTTCATCATTTTCCTCCGATTCAGCTTCAGAGTCCATTTCCTTGCCAATGAATGCCCAAGCCTTCTTGGAGTTGCTCTTCTTCTGAGATGAAGACTTTGAGGATTTTGATGATGAAGATTTTGATGATTTCTTCTTCTTCTTCGCATCATCAGAACTGTAATCCTTGTATTTCTTCTTCTTCATTTCCTTTTCCCACTGAGGACAATCTTGAATATAGTGACCAGGTTTCTTGCATTTGTGGCACAGCCTTCTCTTATAGTCACTGGATGAGGAATCACTGCTTCTTGAGGATTTTCCAAAGCGACCACGTCTTGAGAACTTCTGGAATTTCTTCATGAGCAGTGCTAGCTCCTGGCTCAATTCTTCAGGATCACCAAGGCTGCTACCAGAATCCTCACATTCAGAGTCAGACACAGCCTTGGCCTTCAGGGCACGTGGTTTGCCATAGTTTGAACCATAGAGATCTCTCTTTTCAGCAAGCTGGAACTCGTGAGTATTTAGCCTTTCGAGGATATCAGCAGGATCAAGAGACTTGTAGTCAGCACGTTCTTGTATCATCAGTCCCAGAGTATCAAATGAGGAATCAAGCGATCTCAACAGTTTCTTCACCACCTCATGATCAGTGATGTTAGTGGCACCGAGGGCTTGAAGCTCATTTGAGATGTCAGTGAGGCGATCAAAGGTTTGTTGGACATTTTCATTGTCGAGTCTTTTGAAGCGGTTGAAGAGATTCCGAAGAACATCAACTCGAGAGTCACGCTAAGTTGAGACTCCTTCATTTACTTTGGACTGCCTATCCCAGATAAGCTTAGCAGTTTCCAAAGCACTCACTCTTCCATACTGTCCTTTGCTCAGATGGCCACATATGATATTCTTCGCTTGAGAATCGAGTTGCTTGAATCTCTTCACATCGGTAGCATTCAGTGAGGGTGAGACAGAGGGAACACCATTTTCCACAACATATCAGAGATCGTTATCAATTGCCTCAAGATGCATTCGCATCTTGTTCTTCCAGTAGGGGTAGTCCGTCCCATCAAAGGTAGGACACCCAGCCAAGACCTTGATCATACCTGCGGTCGACATAACTAAAACTCCAGGCGGTTAAACCAAAATCACACAGAACAAGGGAGTACCTTGCTCTGATACCAATTGAAAGTGCGTTATATCGACTAGAGGGGGGGTGAATAGACGATTTTTATGAATTCTTCACTGAGGAATTTGCTGGTGAGGAAATTCCTTAGCGAAGAACTACTTACAGCGGAATAAGTACTCAGAAGTACGCATAACAGAATACAAACATGGTCATCATGATGAAATGAAGACAAGAACAGAGTACAAAAAACGTAATCACAGGATAACACAAGATGAAGACAAACAGACTGAAGAAATTGAACTGAGGAAATTGAGAAAGTTTTCAGTCAAAGTCTTCAAGCACAGATATGAACACACACTCAACACAGTAATGAGGAAATGAAAGGGTTGAGGAAATAGAACCAGTTAGTTGGTGAAGACAATGATTTGATAAACCAGTTCCAATTGCTGTCTCAGTTGTACCTCTGGTTGGAGCGGCTGAGTATTTAAACTCGAGGACACGCAGTCCCGGACACCCAGTCACTGAGCCGCAACTCAGGACACCCAGTCCTCACCGTATTCTCCTTGAACTAAGACCACGCAGGCCTCGTCCAATCACTCGTGGTAAGTCTTCAGGTGACTTCCAAACCTTCACAGACTTGGTCACTCGGCGATCCACAATTCCTCTTGGATGCTCTAGACCTTGACGCCTAACCGTCTGGAAGAAACACAGTCTTCAAAGGTAAAAAGCGTCGGATCCATGTAGGATCAATTTCTTCAGTGATGCTCAATCACTTTGGGTTTGTGGGGGTTTGGTTTTGGGTTTTTCCTCACTTGATGATTTTCGCTCAAAGTCCTCGGAGGATGGGTTGCTCTCAAATGACAAGTGTCAAGTTCTCTCGGAGCAGTCAACCAGCTAGTGGTTGTAGGGGGCGGCTATTTATAGCCTAGGGAGCAGCCCGACATGATAAGACATAAATGTCCTTCAATGATATGACCGTTAGGTGGATAAGATATTTTGGGACAGCCGGCGCGCAGCACAGCAACGGTCGGAAATTTGACTCTCAAATTCCTCAGGGCTATCATGTTCCTCACTGTGTAGGCAATTGCACTGGCGAATTCCTAACTCCTCAGTCAGAGCAAAGTCCTCAGTGACCAGAAGAACTACGTCTCTGTCACTGAAGAAAATGACTGAACTGTAGGAGATTTCCAATGGCTTCACTCGAAGGGATTGGTAGGTGTAGGATTTTGAGTTGAGCATCACATGGAAATTTTTCCTTAGTATTTCCTCGACCCCCTTTAACAGTACGTGTTTCCTATGACTCAAGAATGAGAAAATGAAACTACGAAAACAAAAGTCTTCACGCTTCATGTTCCTCAAGTGAATATCACGTCTTCAAGGTCACACCAATTTCTTCACTTTCAAAGTCTTCAGAAAGTCTTCAGAATATCAAAGTCTTCAGTCGAAGAACTTTATTTTTAGGGGTCGACTTTCTCTGTAAATATCAAACTCCTCATAGACTTATAGACCTGTGTACACTCACAAACGCATCAGTCCCTTAACCTATAAGTCTTCAATACACCAAAATCACTAAGGGGCACTAGATGCACTTACACCTATGTTTTGTCTTTGGAGTTGAGGTCCAAGCTCAAAGATGCGATTTCATACTGTGCAGCGGCATTTCACTATGCAACTCACATACACAAAGGCAGAAGCGGAAACATACTCTGCAAGTTTTGTCTGTTGGTAATGGTGCATCTTCTGCACAAGGAGGCTCTGAAAAATCTGCTTGAGAAAATGAGATAGATTTCTTTACTCGTATATATTGGAAGAACTTATGGGGAAGGTAATGAAATAGGATATTATGCATGTTAACAGCTTGATATTTCTCATGAATCTAGTGCTCTGTGACAAAAAAACATGATTTTCCTTGATTATAAGGATAAATAATGATGTATCTGAACTTTCTTTATACAGCTTGTAAAACTGGTGCAAGAGATGAGAACCCCAAGCTCTTTCGTTGATGAGACTATGAAGAGAGAGTTGCCTCGCAAGAGTGTTAGTCGAAACTTGGCGATGCTATGCCAAGAGCTGCAAGTATCTTGATCGACTTGTGGCCGCTGTTCCGGCCGCTATCCGTGAGAGATCCGATGGCGGCTAATAGAAGTCGTGAAAGTGCCATCATGTGCTTGGAATGGTTATCTGTTGCTGTGATCTGCAGTATTATAAGTAGCTGGTTGGTTCCTGCTCTAGTAACAAAAGTATATACAAGCACTCCTATATATATGCTGTGTGTACTTTGAATAGTGTGGCTTTGAACCTGTTGTGTGGTGTTTGGCTGTTGCCATGGTGGTCTGCCTTTTGAAGTATACATGTGTTGTGGCAGATATGTCAAAGAGGTGCACAAATTAAACATATTGATTGTGAGTTCTAGGGGAATCCTGTGTCACTTCTCCTTGAGTTTTCCACTCATTTTTCTGTCTCAAGCAACCTGATATCAATGGTAGACATAATTACATGATGTGTTAATATCGACTGAGATTGTCCTAAAAGTATTAAGAACTAGGAGTTGCTTTCTGATTCTGATTCGGAAGGGAAGTAAGAAATACTGGTGATACAAGGATATCAGACATGCGGCCTGACGATAGACCATACCACACGTATTGATGAGAAACACAACATCAGATTTGAGACCAACGAGAACATTGCACAAGAAAAATGTACATAGAACTGAAAGAGAATACTCACTCTCTAGTTGGTGGTTTCTTTACACGCATGCTTTTACCCTCTCACTTTTTACCTTCTTACTCTCTAGTTTACAAGGGAAATTAATTAAGTGAGAGAAGATTTTGGTGTGTCATCCACAGATGTACTACCCCTCATCCTAAATATAAGCCTTTTTAGATATTTTAATGAGGACTACATACGAAGCAAAGTGAGTGAATCTACACTCTAAAATAGGTCTACATATACATCCTTGTGTAGTCCGTATTGAAATCTCTAAAAAGGTCATATATTTTGAAACGGAGGGAGTAGATATTGTTTCAAGAGTTCCGTTATGGCTCGTATTATTAAAATTGATTACAACCAAGAGGTAAGTAGAGGAAAAAGAAGTAGACAATGCCATGCAAACACATGATGCTTCTGGTTGATCCAGTTTATGAATTGACATATATTAATAATCTTTGCTGATATGCTTCTGTCTACTTTTATCCAACTCTTTTATCTATCACACCTTCAAATACTCCAACTAGTTCACAATACACAAAGAGGATTCAGGGCATTATTTCTTGGCAGAGATGAAAGCCCCCAAATCCAAGTTACAAAAATGAAATCTACCGCCATGCTGGTCGAGAGTCTTACCTGCATCTATGCACGTTCCGTCTAGGGGATCATAGACTTTCAAACTCGTTGTTGTTGTTTGAGTACAAAAGCAGTAAAACAACAACTTGCCATCATGCATCACGGTCAATGGCATCGGAATATATTTGTATAGAAACGCCATTGGGATAGTGTATGCTTTGCCCCAGATGCTCTTGCCGGAGTCGTTCAGGCTCCATATGTGGGTGTATCCATGACCAATGCTCAACATCTCTGATTGAACCAGGCATAACGTGCCAGCGAGCTCGCCTATCTTGTCGAACCACCCCATCTGAAATCCCACTTTCGGGGGGGTTTTGATCACCGTGTTCCACTCCTCGCTCTCAAGGTCGAAGCAGATAACCATGTCTGTGTTTTGGCCTGTTGATGCTAGAGCATATAATACGCCATCAATCACCACGGGACTGCAATGCTGCTTGACATGAAGTGGGGGTGACTGCGCCATCCTCCACCCGGCGTCCTCATCTTGTAAAGCGAGGATTCCACAAGTCTTAGATCCCAAGAAAACCACCTTGTGGGTGGTGGGACTGGGACCACATATGAGGACTGCAGACCTTGTCATGGCTTGTTTGGGGCAGGTGAAGACCATCACCTTCCCGGTGGTAAGGTCCATCAATTTGGCATCGCCGTCCCTGACGTTGATTGTGAATGCAAGACCGTGGCTGCTCGGGAGAACACGGGAAAACCGATCTGTCTTGAGCTCCCTTAGGACGTTTCCACCCATGTCCACCAGCTGCACACGTTGGTCGTCGTCGCAGCTGATGAGTAGCGGCTGCGACCGGGACTTGTGCAGGGCGAGGAACTCCGGGCCGCAGATGAGGGAGTCCCACCCTCTGGACACGCACCGTAGCCGGCAAACGTTCTTGACGGACAACCTCGAGAGGATGTCGAAGATGACATCGTTTGGTACGGAGACACCCGGTGCAGGAGCCATGGCGGAAGCAGAGCCAGAGGGGATTGAGGGAGGCGGCGGCGTGACCTGGTTGTGCATGGCGGCTGGCATGACCTAGTGGAGACATATGGATTAAATTGACGTCACGTACCGCTGCAGGACGCGCACCGGTTGGGCTGGAGCGGGCTCAACTCTACGCGTAAACACAAGAGGCCTGCGAACCAGATGATTTTCTGGAAAGATCAGTTGCGTCTCTAACGAGCCATATGCCTTCCCCTTAAAAAAAAAACTTTCAAAAAAAAAAAACGAGCCAAACAAGTTTGAATTTGGCTAGAAGTCTGCTAGTAGTTGTGTCCGGTTAGAATTAGTAGTGTGATCAGCGTTGCCGTGTAATTAGATTAGGTAACTGAATTTGTGTCCGCCCACGAGTAGTAGTATACGGCCGTGTCTTAGCAGGCTTTGGTTGTGCCCGTGTTGCTTTTGTAGTTAAGTCCTAGTATATTTAGGTTAAGTAGTGACCGGCTAGCTTTGCTTGTCATGGTCTGGTGCGTGTATATATTATTAGGGTCAAGGTTTGTAAGACCGTGAAGAAAACAAGAAAATAGAAATAAAGAGAAAAAGGGCACGACAAGGGTCCTTGGTTATCAGTTTTTGTGCGCTTGTGTTCATGTTATTCTGATGTGATCGATCCCGAGGGTAAATATCCAACACCCTTGCCGCGGGTAGGCTGCGGCTGGCCTTACAGCATGGTCTGGCTGTGGATCTCGCCAGAGCGGCAACGCTCGTGGTGCTGCAAAGCTACGACCGGCGCAATGCGCTAGTGGTGGTGCCGGCATCCGACGCGATGTGCTCCACTCGTGGTGCTACAGTGAAGTGCGCCGGGGTTGCGACTGCCGAAGGGTGCGATGGAGCGCCGCACGAGTCGTGAAGCTCTGCCAGGGCTGCAATGAAGCGCCACTGAAGGTGCAATGAAGCACGCCGGAGCTGCAATGAAGCGCCACGGGTGCCATTGCAGCTCGTGGGGGGTTGCAATGGAGTGCCACCACGGATTGCAATGGAGCGACGCCAGTTCTTTGCACCGCTCCATGTTTTCATGCAACCTGCTGTGCTGAAACTGTTGCGTGGGTCGTCCAGTGCATGTCCGTTGTCGGCTCCCCGGGGACGACGAAGCTACTGGCATGGAAGCTGCTGCAATGCAGCGGTCGGCAGCGACTCCCATGTTGCGATGCACCGGTCTACGACGGCCCCGGTGATGCGAGGTTAGCGACGTGCTGCGAAATCGCCGACGGGCACACAAGTTGATCATGCCTGTGGTGGATGGTGTTAGAGTTATATACTTATATTGATGATGGCCTTTGGCCTTTTGTATTTTTGTCTTTTGGCATTCTCTGTTAGAATAAATCCGAGGCACTCCGTCGATCATCCGAGGATCAAGCAATCACACAAGCACGACACCGAGATTTGTTAACGAGGTTCACCGATATGGCTACATCCCCGGGGCTTGACTACGGGCGCTCCTCCCCGTGACACCGTCACAATACCGCACCCGGTCGCCCTGGACACCGGCACATGCCGCTGGCTTCCCCTGCGTTCCGGTGCTATTATGTTGGCATAGATAATTTGCACACAAGGAATTTGTCCGTTCAAGTTTGCATGGAAGTTTTGCTAGGTTGGTTTGATCGGATTGTTTGGAGCGTGTGGACAGGCAATGGAGCGCGGACAAGCGCGTCGTCTGGTTCATGCATACACAGGGCGTTAAGCAATGCACGGAGATGTGGGGGGCGGACACGACGCAGGGTGGAGCATGGTTGCAGCCGGACAAGTTCGACCGGGTCGGACTAGATAGTCTGACGGATCGACGCAAGTCGGTTGGTACAGAAGACGGTGTTGGGATCGGCGATGACGACGTATAAGCGTGATGTTGATGGTGACCGACTTCTGGGCGTGGAAACACGTGGCGCAGGCCCCGAGGGCTTGTGTGGCTTCGACAAGACTATGGCGCGGGGTTGATTCAAGGTGGTGTACACACGGAGCTTGAAGTCGACGGGGCGCGAGGGTGGACTGATCATCTACCATGGAGTCATGTTGAAGGTGGAGCTGGATTGAGGGGCTACGACGTAAGTCGACGGGGTCGAAGCCTATTCAGCAGGCGGGAAAAAGCGAGTGACATGCAGTTCGGACTAGAGCCCAGTGGTCTGATGGAAGCGTGAAACTCGTCATCGGTCGGTGATGACCGGTGGTACTCTGCAGTGGGGGTTGAGTGGTGTGGTTTCGCGACCCTTGATACTCGATCGGGACAGCGGAGACTCGACGCGGTAATAGCGGCGAGGCGTGCAGTACGCACGAGGCATGGAGACGGACCAGGGCTCTGGTGGTCATACATGTGGTGAGACAACTGCAAATTTGACTCGGGATGACTACAAGCAACGGTGAAATTCTTTCAAGTTTCAGACAGACGGTCAAGAAAGAGCGGCGACGTTGAGTTCAGGTAACTCTTATGTGTGACACCCAATATGTGAGTTGTTCACTTTCACGCAGGTCAGTGATCAATGTGTGATGACGTTGGACGGGTACTCTGGAAGTTGGGAGCACAAGCTAGAGTAATAAGGAACTTAATTTTGCTCGAGTGTTGACTGTGGTCAAGAAAAAAAGGGACTACAAGTTGCAGGTAGAGTCACATGGAGTCTTTGGAGTAGCAGCGGTACTCATGGGATATACTCAAGTCCAATGTACATGGAAGTTTTGACGCATGGACAAATCCAGGGCGGTGGAGTATATTCGCCAAGGTGGAGTTTGTTGGAGTTGTGTCGAATATAGTGTACAAGGTAGGTTACAGTTGGACTTGTAGTTGTATTGTGTTTACATAGGATATGGAGTCGTGTCCTAGTAGGACACTTGTATCCTAGGCCTCTCTTATATAGCAGGGGTAGACACACGATGTAATCTATGCCAACATTTTCATGTACATCTATGGATGGTGTCTTTGGCCTTATAGTAATACAAGTTGCATATTCTTGACATGGTATTAGAGCTTTAGGTATTTTCTTTTTGCATGCTGCAACTCGTGCTCTTGATCCATCTCTCGCGCCGCCGTCTTTCTTTTAGCCGTTCGTTACTGCTTCTTTGCCCCGTCGGCCTCCAACCACTGCCTGCCAAGAGGTCCTCCAATTCCTGAAAGTCTCCGGCTGGATTCAACTAGTGCCTGGACACTGTTGCCCGCCCTGATTCAGATCGCACAACTTGTCCAGATCGAGCCGTTGCAGTTATCCAACTCACCCAAGAAGCTTCTGTTCGTGCATCATGTGGATCCCTCGTGCAGATCAACCCGCTGCTTGGGTTGGGGCGGTCCCGTGCCCTACGGAAGCCTGCGTCCTCCGGCCGTCGCCATCTGGCCGCCTGTCTCCTCCGGGTGTCCGCCTCCGCCGCCATCTGACCGCCGTCTCTCCGGCTGTCCGCCTTCATCGCCATCTGGCCGCCTGTCTCCTCTGGCGGTCCGCGTTCGCCGCCATCTTGCTGCCCGGCCGTGTGTGCACACGGGTCTGCCTTGATCTGCCATCCTCGATCCTTGTTGAGGGCTCTAGGCCGCTTTGTGCGTGGGAGCGTGGCAGCTCGGGAGTGGCTGAGTTCTATCACATTTAGCGTGGACTTGCCCAAGTCATCATGAATGAGGTCATCGAAAAAGGAGGAATGCTCTATGAATAAGGGCAAATGTCGCGGGAAGACGTTCGAACACGCATAGCAACTCAGCGTCTCGACCTCAAGCCTTTCACGAAACTCGGGTCCTTCCTCCCAGATTTGGATGGATGACACGACATGTTGGAGTGATTGACGATATATGACAATGTGTCCGTTTAGTCACTACTTTCTCTAAGATGAAAACTTCGAATTTATGCACGACGAAACTTTGTGATGTAATTAAACCTTCCTCCTCAACTAGCGTAGAACAGTCCAGTTAGTTAGTTTGGGTACGATGAACTTTGTTACTTATGTTTATGATATGTTGCTTCTATTTTTTCTAACTCCGACTCTTCACGTTGCTCAATTATATTATGTTGCATATTATCGATGAATTCATTATGTGACGATGCAGGTATATAGATCGTCGATGGCGAAGAAGTACTATGTCGTGTATGTAGGGAAGGTTTCAGGAGTATACGACGACACGACGACTGGCCAGAGCGTCAGGCCCAGGTGTCAAAGTTCTCAGGCGGCAGCTAAAGAGGGTTCAAGAGCGGAGCCGAAGCGGAAGATAAATACTTGAGATTCACGCTAGCGCGAGAGAGGGATCGGAACCGACGCTTCAAAAACTACTACATTATTGCGCTTTTGCTCATAGTGATCGTTCTTCTCTTCCATATCTTAGTTTAGATATAGATGATGAAACATGTGTATGTGATGAACATGCACTTGCTTGTATCCGAGACATGTCACTTACCTTGTATCGCTATATCGAGATTATGATGAGAGACAACATCATTTGTGTTGTATTATGTGATGATATGATGAGACTATTATGTGTATCATATGATGAACATTTTTTTGCGGCAATTCATATGATGAACATTGTATGTTTATGATATGATTAGACTACTGTATAAAACCTGTACAAATACAGGGCAAATACGTAGCAGAAAAAAATAATTAGTAACACTAGCAGTACCGCTGGTTAGCAGGTAGCAGTTGTGCGGGCAAGTTAGCAGCGCTGTTTTGACACCAGTGCATAGCTATATAGCAGTAGCGCGGGTCAGACAAACGCTACTGCTAAGTAGGGATAGCAGCAGCGCTGAGCCAACCAACGCTACTGCTACAAGTTAGTTGTAGTGCCGTAGGAGTAGTGCGGCCACCCGTGCTACTACTAGAACTATTTCCAGCGCTACTACTAGGGTTTTCCCTACTAGTGCGAAGTTAAAAGTGATCAATAATATTGTTTGTAGCATTGGAAGTTAAAAGTGACCAATAACATGTGAGAATGCTTCAACAGCCACAAAAGGTAGTTGAACCTGGACATAATACACCATGCATCTTGCTCTTTCCTTTCTCTGTTTATTATCTATATGTTGGTTGTCTTATGAATCATCGTAAGCATATGATCTACCTTTCATCAAGTACTCCTTTTAATTGGCATGCTTAATTGTAAAATCTACTTGATAGATTACAAAAATTAAGCAGTGGCAATTTGATGTTGTAGGTTACCAATTTTTTTATTAGCACTAAGGCCCACATGCTATATAGTTTGCTACAGCGCAACCCTCGAAATTGAGATGCTACCTAGTTTACAAGTCCATGGTTATGCTATCTATATTTTTATATAACCTATAATTGTTATTATTTTGAAGTTGCAGCCAAGAGTATCTGGAACAGCCACTACCAGTCCTCGTCGAACTTCGCGGCCTATGAAGAAGTTCACAAAGGCGAAACGAGCACCAACAAGGTAAGATTACAAAAGCATCCATGAGCATTGCAAACACATGCATATATACATATAGTTAACCATTCATTATTGGTGATTTCAAATATTTGACTTGCCAGACGTATGTACGAGACCCATCTCCAGCACCGGTCCAACAGGAGCTACCGGTACGTGACATGGACATGCTTAGCCGTGAGCTTGTCGCATCCATCGATTGATCCAAAAGAAACAACAACAAAATTAACTAACCCAAATTCTAGACATTTGGTATAAGTAAAGGGAAATGTGAGTTTAGATAATGCGTGTATGTTGTAGACATTGGCTTTTAAAATTTTCCTTAACTTGGCCTCAGAAACTTCCGCGTTTGTTTTGTCCTGGAGTTAAGGTCCATGGTTGAAGATGCGACTTTGTACTGTGCAAGGGCTATTTCACTATGCAACTCACACACACAGCGGCTGAAAAATCCACACACACACATTCAGAAGCTGAAACACGCTTTGCAAGCTTTGTCTGTTGGTAATGATGCATGTTCTGAAAATATGCTCGAGAAAATGAGATAGAGTTCTTTACTCACATATCAGATGAGCTCATGGACACGGTAATGAAGTAGGATATGATGCATGTTAACAGCTTGATTTTTCTCGTAAATCTAGTGCTCTGTGACAAAGAACATAGAGGGGAGCAACTGGTGCAAGCGATCAGAACCACAAGCTCCGTCGTTGATGGGACTGTGAAGGGAGAGTTGCCTGGTAGGCGCGTGTTAGTGAAAACTTGGCGATGTTTAGAATTGCAACTATATTGATCGACTTGCGGCTGCTGTATCGCTGTCAGTGAGACGTGCGATGGCAGCTAATAAAAGTCATCAAATTGCTATCATGTGCTTGGAATGGTGATCTGTTGTTGTGATCTGCAGTATTATAAGGAGCTGGTTGGCTCCCGCTCTAGTGACAAAAGTATATATAAGTACTCCTATATGTCGTGTGTACTTTGAATTGTGTGGCTTTGTACCTGTTGTATGATGTTTGGATGTTGCCATGGTGGTCTGCGTTTTGAAATATACATGTGTTGTGGCAGATATGTCAAAGAGGCGCACAAATTCAACATATTGATTTTGAGTTCAAGGGGAACCCTTTGTCACATCTCCCTGAGTTTTCACTGATTTTTCTCTGTCTCAAGCAACCCGATCTCAATGATAGACATAATTACTTGATGCGCTATCATTGATTCAGATCATCCAAAAAAGGTAAGCACTAGGAGTTGCGCTCAAGGGGAACCCTTTGTCACTTCTCCCTGAGTTTTCCACTGATTTTTCTCTGTCTCAAGCAACCCGATCTCAATGGTAGACATAATTACTTGATGCGCTGTCATTGATTGAGATCATCCAAAAAAGGTAAGCACTAGGAGTTGCTTTCGGATTCTGATTTGGAAGAGAAGAAATGCTAATGATACAAGGATAGTATAGACATGCGGCCATGGATCCTAAATAAGCAAAGTATTGATGAGAAACACAACCTCAGATTTCGGACCCAGAAGAAAAATATACATAACTGAAAGTGAATACTGCTGGTTGGTGGCTTCTTTACATGCATGCTTTACCTTCTCATTCTCTTGTTTACAAGTTAAATTATGCGAGACCGAATTTTAGTTGTGTCATCTGGAGATGTAGATATTCTTTCAAGTGTTCTCTTCTGTTATTATTAGGAAAAGGTAATGGCTGACAATAGTAAAATTAACTTCAACCAAGAGCTAAGTTAGAGCAAAGAGATGTATACTCTTGTCAATGCCACATGAATGATCCTTCTAGTTAATCCTATTTCGTAACTGACATATATTGAGTGCCGTTGCTGGCCTACTTCTGTATACGCAACTCTTTATCTATCACGCCTTCAAATATTCCAACCTGTTCACAATACAGAAAGAGGATTCAGGGCATTATTTATTGGTAGAGAAGAAATCCCCCAAGTCCAAGTTACAAAAATGAAATCTACCGCTATGCTGGTCGAGAGTCTTACCAGCATCTATGCACGTTCTGTCAAGGGCACTGTTCAAGAATTCATTCGACTAATCAGTTAACGGGCCAGTCAATCTCTACTCTTTGGGCTGCCGAATCGAATAACACCTATTCGTCATGTTAACTTGTCAGGCTGATTAATTGGCCTGTTAGGCCGATTAATCAGTTGTTAGGCCGATTAATTGTTGTTGGCCCATTGAGTTGTGGGCAAACAAGCCCAAAATTTTGGCTCGTAACCCCTCCCATCCCCCTCTCACTCCTCAATATCTAGAGTTTGACCAACCAGTAGCATATTTTGGTATATTACATAAATGAGAGCATGAGATTGTAGTATACTATGAAAAAACTAGGTATATGTTGGAAAGTTCCTATTTAATCTACCGATCAATAGTCGATCGATTAATCCAGTTAATAGACCGATTAACCGATTAATCGCTACTCCCAAGCAGGTAGAGCAGCTACCAGTTACCGAGTTCTTGAACAATGCCTACTGCCCTAACCATACCCAACTACCCTAGTACTTAAGCATCTACAAGTTTGTCCTAAAAATTATATTTAGTTAACTACTTAAGCATATAAAAATTTGTCCTAAAAATTATATTTAGTTAACTACTTAACCATATACAAAATTGTCCTAATATTTATATTTAGTTCTCAAGGGGATCATAGACTTTCAGTCTCATTGTTGCTGTTACAGTACATAAGCAGTAAAACAATAACTTGCCACCATGCATCACGGATTCACGGTCAATGGCATCGGAATATATTTGTATAGAAACGGCATTGGGCTAGTGTATGCTTTGTCCCAGATGCTCTTGTCGGATCATTCAGGAGCCATACGTTGGCGTATCCATGATAATTGCTCACCGCCTCTGACTGAACCAGGCATAACGTGCCAGTGAGCTCGCCTATATGGTCCAACCACCCATGCTCTAATCCAACTTTTGGGGGGCTTTTGATCACTTTGTTCCACGCCTCGCTCGCAAGGTCAAAGCAGATAACCGTGTCTGGGTATTGTCTTGTTGATTGTGTTGATGACGCCAGAGCATATAAAACGCCATCAATCACCACGGGACTATTATGGTTACTTTTGACGTGAATTGGGGCGACTGCGTCATCCTCCACCTCGCGCGATCTTCTAAAGTGAGGATTTCACAAGTCTCAGGACCGATGCAAACCACCTTGTGCGCACCCGACAGGTTGGCGGGACCGAAGCCGAGGATAGAATACCCTGTCGTGGCTGGTTTGAGGCAGGTGAAGACCAGCACCTTCGCCGTGACAAGGTCCATCAATTTGGCATCGCTGTACCTCATGTTGATCGTGAAAACTAGGCCGTCGCTGGTCGGGACAACACGGGAAAATCGATCTGTATTGAACTCCCTTAGAACGTTTCCACCCATGTCCACCGGCTGTACAAGCAGGTCGTGGTAGGTGATGAGTAGCGGCTGAGACCGGGACTTGTGCAGGGCGAGAAACTCCGGGCCGGAGATGAGAGCGTCCCACCCTCTGGACACGCACCGCAACCGGCAAACATTCTTGATGGGCAATCTCGAGAGGATGTCGAAGATGACATCGTTTGGTACAGAGATGCCGGCGTCTCCTTCATCCGGTGCAGGGGCCATGGCGGAAGCAGAGCCAGAGGGGATTGAGAGAGGCGGCGACGTGACCTGGTTGAGTTAATATTTTTTAAGAAAACCAGGTTGAGCTATTTTTTTTGAGGTGAAACTAGGGCTTTATTCATCAACCAAAACAGACGGAATACAGGTAATGTCTGGTAAGTTCCCTAGCCACACGTGTTGACCAACAGGGAGTGTCGAGGCTGCCTTTGCCAAGGCATGTGCCTCAACATTTGCCTCCCTATTCTCAAAACGAAAAACAACTTTAACAAAATCTAAAGTTCTAGTTCTAATTTCATCCAGTACAAAAGCATATGAATAAGATGGCGCAGAACCATTAATATCTGAAACGACTTACGAGCAATCCGAAGCTATTATTACATGTGATTGTAGGAGATCTTGAGCAAGAGCGAGGGCCTCGTTGCTTGCTTGAGCTTCCAAACTTGCTGCCTCCACTAGGCCTTCAAATACCATCGCTGACGAACCAATGTAGCAGCCATTTTTATCCCAGCATATTGCCGCGCTTGCCCCCGTCCTTCCTGAGCGGGAAACGGCTCCATCGACATTGATCTTTACCGCATCTTCGCCTGGTGGTATCCATCTTCGACCTCTTGGTGTTGCTACACCTGCATGTTTTGTTGGTTCTCGTTTTGTTGCAATCTGAAGATCCTCGAGATACCTGTTAACAAAACACATAGTAGATAATGGACTCTGAAATTCATCATCATGGATCGCCCTTCTCCGCGCCCACCATATGGCCCACATGGTGATTAGAACCCTAGCGAGATCATGCTGGTTCGTTGATTCAAAAAGCCAGAAGAGCCATAGTCGTGCATCCTCAGTTCTGTTTGATATTATATGCTCAACAATTTCCTCATCACAGAGCGCCCATACACACCTTGCCATTCTGCACTCAAAAAGGGAGTGGCGCCAAGAGTCATAACCCTCCTGACAAAGGCCACACTCAGGGGACGTGGCCATATTGCGCTCGTGGCGGAGGGATCCTGCGGTAGTGACATCTAGGCTAGTCTCCAAACAAAGACCTTTACCTTTGAAGGAATTTTCACTTTTCAAAGATGCGACCATGACTTGCTATCAGCTTCGGTATTCGAATGACTCGGCCTGTGCTCTAGCCAATCTTCTCGCTGATGTTTGATTCCACTGATCATTCTGTAAGCTGATTTAACCGTAAAAATTCCTCTTCTATCATAATGCCAGGCCCAGAAGTCGGGCTGCACCCGGAAACTCAGTGGTATGCTCCGAATAACCATCACATCTGGTGCAATAAAATGCTCAGTTAGCTTCTGTGTGTTCCATGACCTGGACGTTTCGTCAATTAGCTCTGACACAAGCTGCGAGGGATCAGCAGATATAGGGCATATTGGTTTCAGCTTGTAGTCCCGCGGCAGCCAGTTGTCTTGCCAAATGCGCGTATTCGAACCAGAGCCAATTCTCTTGATCAGTCCCAGAACCAGGATTTCTTTTCCTTCCAACAGCGAGCGCCACACCTGTGATGGATGTGCGCCGATGGTAGCCTCCAGAATGCTACCTTGTGGGTAATATCTACTCCCTCCGTTCCAAATTACTCGTCACTGAAATGGATGTATCTAGAACTAAAATACATCTAGATATATCCATACGTACGACAAGTAATTCGGAACGGAGGGAGTAGCTCGCAAGACTCGTGCACTTAGTGACTCCGGGTCTTGAAGCAAGCGCCAAACTTGAAGTGCTAGCAAAGCCAGGTTAAATAACTCGATATCTTGAAAACCAATCCCCCCCCCCCCATATTCTTTGGTTTACACATGGTTTTCCATGAGACCCAGGCCGGTTTTCTCTGACCTTGCTTGCTTCCCCACCAAAACTTCCTCAGCAGACTGTTTATGTGTTCAGTTAGTCCTCGGCAAAGCTTAAAACATGACATTGAATATGTCGGAATAGATTGTGCTACTGACTTGATCAAAACCTCTTTCCCCCCTGCTGACAAGCATTTTTCCGTCCACCCTTGAATGTGTTTCCATATCCTGTCCTTCAGGTATCTGAAACTCCCTTCCTTCTTCCTACCTACATCTGTAGGCAATCCTAAGTATTTTTCTGACAAAGATTTGGTGTGTACATCCAAAGCATTCTTGATTTCATCACGCATTGAATCCGGTACACCCTTGCTGAAATAAATTGAGGATTTTTCTGTATTGACACATTGCCCCAACGCAACCAGGTTGAGTTAGCGTGGAGATATTCTAGGATCCACTTGACCTCACGGGCCGTCTGAACGGTACCGGCCTGAACTCTAGGCACGGCCCATCGTGCTAGTGAGGATGGTGCTCGTGCCATCCTACCCCAATCATGCCAACATATATGGCAAACATGAAATAACCCTAAAAACCTGGCAAACTCGAACATAAATGTGATTTTCTTGAGAAGAAGCAAGACACATTAATCACAAAAGCCAGCGCTAGGCGGTCTCCTCGATCGACAACGAGCTGAGTGGCACCATTAGTGAGGTGTCTCTTACTCCTTGCTCGATTGAATACTGAACAATAAGCCATCACCAGTCGACAGTCGACACTATGAATCCAGTATCAGCCAAACAGAGGCACCAGATGGAGAAGGTCACCATCACCAAGGTCACCAAAGCGGGCCAGTAGTATCACGCCGGCACCAGCTCCACCGCTCCCAAGGTGATTGTCGTCGACGTAGATCCGCAGCGACGCGCGAAGGCGTCCCTTGGGCGGCGCGTCCAACCTGCCGCGCCGTTGATGACGAAATGGCCGGTGTAGTCGACTTCGATGTCGAAGTAGAGGCGCGGTGGTCGACGGCGGCGGCGGGCGATGCAAACCGATCTTAAACCAGAAAACCAAAAATTAAACGCCTATCAAAGCGACCGAAAAAAAATTCTCTAGGGCAGCCGGTCAACACGACCGGCGGACGAACCCTAGGTACGAGCGGCGCGGCCCCCGGCGGCGGTCATGGATGCCGACCACCGCGGGGGCGGCTCGCAGGAGGAAGCATCGGGCGCCGGCTAGGGTTTGGATCGTTTAGGCTAATATCATGTTAGAAGGGATAAAGCGGGATTGGTGGAATTGATGTTTATTGCTTGAGCCTCGTGGGCATATATATAGGAGTACAATGATCAACTTGGAGTACAAGACAAGCCAGTACAAATCCTAGTATATCTCGCATATATGCCAACGGGGCTCAAGCAATAATCAACGATTCCACCAATCCCCCTCTATCCCTTCTAACTTGTTGAGTGATATGTTTAGTTAGGAAATGCGAACGAGGCTCAAGCAATAAGCAATATATATATATATATATATATATATATAGGAGTACAATGATCAACTTGGAGTACAAGACATGCCAGAACATATCCTAGTCTATCTCGTATTTCGTAACTAAACATAATACGCAACATCCCCCCGCAGTCACAACGGTAGCGATGCAGACCGTGAGACTGGAGAAGAATTCGAAGGCAAGACGACGGACACCCCTACAGTCGTAATGGTTGATGCATCGCGGAAGTCGTGGCTGGAGTGGAAACCAACCATCACGCAGTGGTGTCAAAGTAGTGGTGCGCCAGGAAAAAGACGATGTTGACGAGGCATCGTGCGAGGTTTGCCAAACCCGGGGACACATTGTTGATGAAGGCACGCGTTGGTGTTGCCAGCACCGAGCATGCGTAGACGGACAGAGACGAAGTTGATGAAGCACCGCACCAAGCTTGCCAGGCCCGGGAACACGTTGTGGACGAAGGCACACATCGGTGTTCCCAGCACCGGGCATGCGTAGACGAGGGACATGCACGAGCTGTACGCCATGTCGAGGAGTCGGAGGGGCCAGCAGAGAAGTAGACTCGACGACGGTTGTGGCACCAATCTGCAGGGGGCCGATGTCACCAACGGTGCTCATAGTAGACGAAGTGGTCGGGGTAGATGACGACGACGCTGGCGACAGGCTGGTGTTGGACGAAGTCAAAGGAGGTGGACAGGCGGCGACAGTGGCTACAGGGGTAGCAGTGGCGGCGGCAAAAGAAGAGCGGAGGCGGCGGCCTGATGGCGGCGGCGGCGGCGGCTAGGTCAGAAGTGTGGCGATGGTGCTCGAAGTAGGCCAGGAACCTAACAACGCGACGAAGACTAGCGTGGGCGGTGGCGTTCCCGAGCCAAGGGAGGCAGCGCGGCACATACCGCGGGGACTCGATGCGCGGGGACTCGATGCGCGGGGACGGCGGTGGACCGCGGGCCGCGGCGTTACGACCCGAAGGGGCGACACAGCGGTGGCGGGCAGGTCAAGGCAACGGCTGGAAGACTTCGGGGCGGCGTGGACCGCGTGCCGCGGCGCTACGGCCCGAAGGAGCGGCGCAGCGGTGTTGCGCGGGTTGGTGAGGCCGCGAGGAAGGCCTATGGCGGCTGTGGGGACCGCGGTCCGCGGCACTACAGCCCGGAGAGGCGGTCTAGCGGTGGCTCGCGGGTCAGGGCATCCACATGGAGAACCACTGGCCAGGGGCGATGGCCCGATGGGAGGCGGCGTGGACCTCTTGCCTTGGTGCGACATCCCTAAGGGGCGTCGGTAAGGCGGCGACGGCTACGGGGGTAGCCGACGGGAGGATCCCGGGGTGGCTATGTAGACCGCATGCCGCAGCGCGACAGCCCGAAGGAGCGTCGTCGGCAGCGGCGCGCCGGTCGGGGCAGACGGCGTGATGACCTCGGGGCGGCGACACAACGATTCAAAGGGATGACGCGACAGCAACCCGTGGCTCGATCGGTGGTAGTCGCGTGCTCGGGGAAGGCGTGGCAAAGACAGGCGCGTGACTGTTGATCAGACCGACGGCAGCGTTGTACGCACCATGGCGGGCACGACGTGCAGATCGGAGTCGATGGCGATGTTGTTGGTGATGTCCACAAGAACAAAAGGACCTTTTCATTCTATCATATACTAGGGTTTTTATTGGAAAGGGCAATGTTCCATACTAAAGGATTCGGTCCATAACCACGAGTTCCAGTGCACTAGATCTTGTAGCACTTAGCAACGAGGCCCTATCCATTAGTATTTCACGTAAGAAATCCATTCTAGGAAAAAATACAATTAGATTAGCCCTTCATAGACAAACTTGGGGTTTGCGAGCCAAGGTAAGATCGGCTCGGAATCATGGACCCTTTTCTATCAGATAGGAGGGGCTCTTGTACAAAATAGACTTATTAAGTAATAACTCTATAGAATCTATCTATATATAAAGATAAACTGGCAATCGTATTAGGAACCGGGTTTTTCTTTGGCCAAAAGGAACTTGAAACTTGGGACTGCCCCAGACGCCTTCACCCCTTCGTGCCTCCGGTGTTTCAGGTACGTGCTAGTGCAAACCATGTTGTTTTCCTTTCTTTTTTGAAAAGGAGATCAAAACCCCTGGCAAGCTAGTGCAAGCATGTGGGTTTAATTTTAACTTGCAAGATATGTATCTCTTCTTAATTTAATTGAATACACGATATCTACAGTGTGCAGCTGGACACTTGATCTGCTCGATCTGCCACGGCAACCTCCCGGGCAATGAAGAAGTGCGTTTCAGGCTTCTTCAAAACAGGCCATACTCACTGCTTCATCCCCGCGAGCTACAACCGCTGCCACGCCCTCGAGCGCGTTGTGCGGTCCATCCGTGTCGCCTGCCCCAGCACCATCTACAGTTGTACTGCTGGGAAAATGCTATACCACAAGAGGGAGGAGCGCGACAAGACATGCCCCGGCCCATTAGCATAGCCGACTCCGGCGGCCTCCCCAGATGGGTTGTGAAGATGGGCCCTTGTGGTAGTGGCGGCAGCAATGGCCGGAAGATGGACGTGCACAACGTCGACCGTATCATTAAGGTGATTGTCAAGCACGACAATGCGATTGACACCATGTGGGTGTAGTATGAGCGGGACGGGTGGAAGGAGTGGACTACTCTGTGGGGAGGACCCGGAGGAGATGCCTCAGCTGGTGTTTGGTTCTCTAGTCCTAGGACTTTTTCTAGTCGCCAGGACTTTTTAAAAAAGACTCTTAAGGAGGTGCTTCTAAGGACTTTTAGCAAAAAGTTCCAAAAAAGTCCCTTGGTTTGCTAGGGACTTTTTTTAGTCCCAACACAAAAAAGTCCCAGGAACCAAACACCCCCTCAGAGGTAATACACATCACCACTTTTTTGTTATTTTGAGATGATTAATTAAGTATAGTACTAGGAAAGTAGGGAACATATCTTGAATTAAATGACTTGGTGGTGATGATGATCATCGATTTTTCTTGCATGTTCAGATTGATCTGCAGCCAGATGAGCACCTCACATGCGTGAAAGGGCACGTAAGACATTACGATAGCTGTCTCATTGTGAGATCGCTCACATTTGTCAGTAGCCGGCGCACTTTCGGGCCATATGGGGTGGAGGAAGGTGCGCCGTTTAAGCCCCCTGCAGCTGGTGGAAGAATCATTAGCTTCCATGGGCGCTCAGGGGTCTTTTCGACGCTCTTGGAACGTACGCAAAGTTGGTCACCTGACTGTTAGTCTTAAGACACCAATCATAATGCATGAATAAATTAAGAAGTACATCATGACTGAACATTGTGCGCACTATTTTTATTTGGACAACCTACTTGCTTCATGCATGTTCCAAGACTTGTGGTTCTTGTGTTGGTGATTTGATCTTTAAGTTTATTTTCTGTAAACGGACCGTAGGGATGCACAAAATTGACGGTCTGATTTACCCTCAGCCCTCTGGATCAGTTTACAAGGTACCCGCATTTCGAGCAACGGTCGTTGTTTCGCAATCCTGCAGGGAGGGGATATAGCGGCTAATAGAAGCCTTAAAATTGTCATGATGTGCTTGGAATAGTTGTGTCTGTTGATTCGTAGAGTACAAGTACATAGCTAGGTTGAGGCTAGGTGAAAACTCCCTCTTTTAAGACTATACTAGATCATCGATGGCGCGCGTTGCTGCGCCCATATATTTGGAATTGTCTTAAATGTAGGAAGACATGTATCATGGACATTAATTATATTTGATCTATGACCTAAATATTTGTTAGCAATAGAAGAGGAATGAAAGTACTGGGGTAGTATGGCAAGACATAGTTTTTAAAATTGATCAAATAAGCAAGTATTTGGCAGTGCTATCAATAAAGAAGTGATTACCTACATTGAGTCCACAGTTTTATCATACATACAGAAGGAATGTGGAAATGTTTCCAGGTGATGTTACAATACACGTGTAACAAACAAGCATGATTACAGATTTTCGAAATAGCTAATTTAATATTCCCATCAAGAATTATTATCACAGGTCGATCAAGCTATCCACTGACCTCGCAGCTTCATCTCTCTCAAGCAGTTTCCCTTGCAGGCCACTAAGTTGCGCCTGCAAAGAAGTAAGACCTTCTCTTTGCTTTTGGAATGAGAAGCCAAATGTGAAAAGGCCAAAAGAAAGATCTTGTCCATGCAGCTTACATCACCTGTCTTCTAGCTAAAACAATGTTTACATTCAGGATCAAGTATTTCGAATCAAAGTCAAACTGCATCGCATGGAAAGAAGCGTGGAAAGATGAAAAGGGAAGCTGAGATTAGTGGAGTTGATTGACTATTTGTTTCTTTGATAGAGGTTTAATCCATACAAAAATGGGCAATAAATTCACGACTTTCACGGCCGCCAGTAAAGCGCATAAGGTTTGCAATATCAGGAGGTTTGTCCACAAGATTTGGTGAGTAGACACCACCTGCACTGCAACACACGGTTTCAACCAGCTGGATTCCTTTTGCACATATTCGTTCCAGCAGAAAAATGTTCCATAGTGCTGTCATCTGAAACAAGGTGCTCCTATTTACGTGACTGATTATGCAGAAGGTTTGCCAAATGAATATGCTTTGGTATTTGTTCGCTTAAGGATAGAACAACCTAGTTCTCTTTTCTGCCCATTTGACTATACTCTAACTTCTAAGTAACGTGTTGCATACAGCAACAAATAGTACCACGTCATGTATGATGCACATACATATCAATAAGTTCCACTGGAGATTGTGAGATGAAAACCTTTAAATACATGGATACTGAAGCATGAAGAGACAAGGTATGACAGCCTTACCTGGCCGAGAACCATTGCCACTCCAAACAATATATGAGAGCGGAGCTCTAAAATACGCCAAATCGATAGACAATAAGCAATATGAACACTTCCCATGAAAAGTAAAGGTCAAAAAGAGATCGACGGAATAGTTGAGTGGAAGATGGAATTGTAGGGAAAATTCTGCAAAAAGCTGGAAGGTAAGAGGGGCAAAATAGCCACAAAACATCGCTGCTCGAGATTCTATTGCCAGAAGAAGGGGAATATGAGAGCATGAGGTGACAAAGCATATATATAAGTGCATGAACTCAAGTATGTGTAGGTTGCCAGAATAATAATTGGCACCGGCAAGTGGCTCACATTAGCTGCCATGAATTGCTTCATTGGTTTCAACGATTGTGAATCGGCTTCAATCGCCACCCGATAGCTGCTGCTCGGAATCTGTATACATCTCCAAGGTTCAAAGATTCTGAGAAGATTGTGATCACCTTCAATAACAAAAAAGTTGGGCAAAATATTTTCGGCAAGAAGAGCTAATCTCTAATACACAGAACTTGCACTGGCTCAACTCTATTCGGATACATTAAGTACAATAAATTGCAATAGGTAATATGAAATGGAAAAAGAGTCGCAAGAAAACGAAGATACTCAGCAATCATTAGAGGCCATCGTTTGTGTAGTTGGATGAACGCATTCAGTGAGCTGGGAACCTCACATTTTAATTAAATCAATGTCAAGTTCTCCAGACCATCGACTTCATCTACAAATTCAGACATGTAATAGGTCACATGATCAAAATGGTTTTTTTTTCTGACATACCCTGCTGCACAAATCATCAAATAACAAAGTAGAGATTGGCAGCAGCACAGTTGCAAAAACAGATATAAGGGAACTGAGGAGGGGCTTTCAAGACAAAGAAGTTTTAAAGTAATGACAACAAAATTATAAATTAATCTTTCAAGCGACAATGTCTCCAATAATTTAGTTATGTTGCAAGAACAAAGGAAATTGACCAATGTAATTTAGTGCTCATGTTTGACGGAATGCTTAAGACACATCAGTAAATTAAGGACAATAAAAGGAAACTCAATTGACAATTTGAGAAGATCAGAAATTACGAAGAATAAAAGATTGAATAAAAAAGACACTAAGATGATGGGATACTTGCTTCCCATGAAGCCTTGGAGTGTGCCCAGGTTGCTGTTGGCCGTTGCCTGCCAGATGTGGGCGCACATCGATGACCCTGTTGTCGCTGCAGATGATACAATGCCCTTTTCAGTGATCCTCGATCAACCAAGGGCGATGCCCTAGTTTGTGACTTCCTAGGATCAACCAATCATGTGTTGCTGGAAGCTATCGAGCCAGTAAATAATTCTAATTCACAACCTGTTTGTTCTTTCGTCATGGACTTGGACTTGCCTGGTCTAATTCCTCCTGGCCGAGCAGCAGAAATCTAGATAGATGAATGGACGAAGTGAATTGATGCGTCCTGGTCTAGCTGGGTCATAACTACGTCCTGCGAAGGGATGGATGAATCGACGAGTGAATCGCTGCTCGAGGAAGACGGACGGATCAGGACAGGGAACCTCCGTCTCCACTATTAGCATATCGTGTAAGAGAGAAGGGTCGATTTGTACCTGCAGGGGAAGGAACAGCCGGCATGAAGAGGGGGGAGCAGGACGACCATCTTCGATGACTGCTCGCCTAGGAATGTCGGTTCTACCGGGCACCGCCTGCCCTCGCGCTGGATTCCTCGCGCACGCCGCCTCAGCTTCATCCCCTCGGACGCCGACTGGATCCCCTCACGCGCCTCGCCTCAGCTTCGTCCCCTCGGGCGCCTTGGCTCGATCCACGCAGACCGGCTGCATCCTTTGTATTCCGAGTCGCAAGCATCCTCTGTATCGACCGCCTCGCCTGGATCCCCTCCAGCTTCGTCCCGTCGGCCGGCGGCGCGACCCCCATGGCGCACTGGTGGCTAGGTGCCTGGCATCGGGACTGGATGGACGCGGTCGACCTCCTTGAGCGAGGGGCTGGAATGGGCTGGCCGACGGCCCAGTTAACCACAGGGCTACGTTTCGGCCTGTCGAGCAGCAGCCCACAGGACAGCCGGCCCAGTTTTCACCAGATGCGGGACAGATCGCTTTAAACATGAGATCTGACGACCAAAAATGTCCAGATCGCGCAAACGGACGGTCAAAAACGCGATGCGCTGAGAGGGCTCGCTTTAGGTGCGGTTATACTATCCTTAAATATAAGTACTCCTATATGGTGTACTAAACGTTTCTCGAGTTTCCGTTATGGAGAACTAGGCAAAGAGAGCGCCACCGTCACAGAGCCATGGTCTTTGCTGAGTTCTTTATAACGCCTATTTGGCAAAGTGAAGACTTTGCGGAGTTTAGTGTGATCGCTGAGTTTCGGAGTTGCATGCAGCAACCGAGTTGTTTCTATCTGGCACTCGGCAAAGTGCTTTCATTGCCGAGATCCCGCTAAGAGCAAGTACAATAGAATGATGTAGGCGGGCTGTAAGTCTTTAAATATTATATTTTGGATGAGTTGAAGGAGAGAGAGAAAGAGATGAAGCAGGCTACTGATTAATAGCCGGCTGCAGCACGTGCTCCTAAGGATGTTGGGAGAGAGGGAGGTGGGCCATGTATAAAAAATAAGGCCCCTCCCGATGCTCCACCCTGTACAGGTGCTAAGCGTGCCACATAGGCAAAAATCAGACGTGGCATGTTAATTAAAGAGGAGAGAGAGCAGATCGGTAACCCCACGAAGAAACGAAGCCAGGCGCACAAACCTAGGCAGAACGCAGTTAATACGATCCCGTGTGCAGCGCTGCTCCTTTCCCCTTCTTCTCCCCGCGAACGACCAGGACTGCTGTTCCTCCTCGCCCCGTGCCGCCGCCTTGGCGCAGGCGCGCAGCCACTTCGTCTCACCCTGCGCCGCCGCCACACCCCTCAATCGCCTCTCAGCGATCATCCTGTTTGATCGTGGAAGCCCAGTTCTGGCTGACCCTCCAGCCCCCATGGACCGCCGCCAAGGGATGGTGTTAGGGACACCAGCGCGGCGCCACAAGTTCAGTACGCTGCCGCCGGCAGATCCTCCGGCTACTCAGACATCTGAATAATTAGACGAGATTTTGCTGTCATTTTGTATTCTGCTTCACCTCGTGCTCGCTCTCTCCCGTGACCTGTCCATGGCTCCATGCTTAGATGAGTTTCTCTAGTTGATAGACTGAACCAAAGTTAATTAGATGTGTTCTGAACCATAGGTAATTGATAGTCTGAACAATGGATCATGGAGATTCTGTAGTATGTCATCTGAAGTTTTGAACCACATGGCCTAGTCTCAGATTCTTTCAATATTCAGTCATAGAACTACAGTCCATGATTTCTTTTGCACATCACCTATCTAATTAAATGTTACAGTCCATGGTTTCTTTCGCACACGAACATAATGACTACTGTGTGTACCATACGGATCAAAAGACACACCAGGCCACAACGTTTACATACTACTAAAGATCCTACAACAAATTAAATGAGGAGAGCTTAGAAACAGAAAGCTAAGAACCCATGCATTGTGAAGTTTGGTTGCTAAGTCATTTAATATGCTTAGCACCTCATCTTAGCACCCATGCATTGGAAGAGGTCTAATACATATTTACATGCAATTATTGTAGTACTTGCCGGCTAGTATAAGCTTAGCTATAGATGATGTGGCAAGACCATATACTCCCTCCTTTCCGATTTATAGGGTTTATCTTAAAATTTTAGTTTTTCCATTTTATAAGGCTCAATTTGGTTGTTTTCAATCACATGTTCAGATTCTAAGGTGCATTAAATCATTGCATGCAAGTACTAAGAGAAAATTGACCAATGCATGTAATTTATGCATGCATGCATTGCAACTAATGCATTGATAAACATACTTTTTTGAGGAAAACAAAAGCACGAATGCAGCGTACTAGTACATAGTCCTCCATGCTCTAAAAACTGGCTATACTATTAACCATGCTCTAAAAAGCACTAGGCAACGTTGTCGATTCCAATGCAGCGTACACCACGAATGAGATGCTAAGAGGGTGCTTGGATACGTTTTAGTCCCATGACTAAAAGTAATGGGACTAAAACTTGCTAGCCTCACCCATGCTTGGATCCAAATACTAAAGAGACTAAAATGAAGTTATTGAGCATTTATTATCCTCCAAACCATCCAATCCAGAACTCGCATGTGCTAAAGGAGAGGAATTAAATGAGGAGAGAGAGGGCTAATATATATTTTAGTAGGTTTCATGTGACTAAAAAGTTTTAGCCTCAAGATTAGTTCTAGCCTCTTTTTAGTCAGGGGTGCTTGGAACTTTAGCCTCTAAAAGAGACTATTTTTAATCAGACTAAAAATAGTCCCTTGGATCCAAGCAGGCCCTAAACTCCACAGTTTCTCATACTGCATGCTGGGTTGTCAAACTTAAAAGTCTGGTTTCCTCGAAACGGCCACCAATCTTTTCACAAATTAATAACTGCATGCTGAGTTATGGCCATTGGAAGTCCAAACGAAAAGACTCTCCAGCTTTCGGTAATTTGCGCAACCGCTATATATCACTAGTACATAGTCCTCCATGATGAATTAACTCTGACAAATGTGAGAGGAGGAGAAGAAGCGTTGCAAAGATGCAGGATGTCACCATGATGGGGATGGAGGTCTTCAACTGCCTCGCCTGCTATCAACCCCTCAGACCTCCGATATACCAGGTGGGTAATCCAACGCATCACATCCACCATACGTATGTACTATCATCAGATCAAGAAGTGGATTTTCGTAGACTGATTGTTTGTCAATTCATTCTAGTGCTCCGTGGGGCATTTCATCTGCTGCTCTTGCCATGACAAGCTTCCGGCGGAGGAGAGGAAGTGCAGCACCTGCTCCACGGCCATCTCCCAGCGCTGCTACGGCATGGAGCGCGTCGTCGACGGCGTCCTCCTTCCCTGCAAGCACGGGTGCAAGAAGAAGATCGCCTACCACCACAAGGCGGAGCACGAGCGGAATCAGTGCCGCAACCGGCCGTACCTGTGCCCGGTCTCCGGCTGCCGCTTCTCTGGGACCAACGCGCAGCTCCTGGACCATTTCACCGCCCGTCACAAGTGGAAGACGAAAAGGTTCGTATACTCTGTGGCGTTCGATCTCCAGGTCCAGCCAGGCTATCATCTCCTTCGTGGCGGCGACGGACGCGTCTTTTTGCTCAACATGGCGCCCCCGGAGTCGCTTGGTCATGCAGTCTCCCTCGTCTCCGTCAAGCCGATCGCTCGGGGACACGTGATCCAGTGCTCCGTTGGTTTCTCGCGCTTCTCGGGCCACTACCAGGTTACATGGCAGGCACTCGGGAGCTTGTCCAAGTCTGATGGGATGCTGGCCGAGTGCTTCTTCGTCGTGCCCAAGGTGTCCAATGGAGATGTGATGCTCAATATCACCATAGATGATGGCAAGCTGTACGAGGAGGACCATGATGACGACAACTACAAGGATTGGGAGGACGAGAAGGTTATATATGATTGATGGCTTGCACGTCTCAATGCATATAGTATCCTATATATGTTGACTGTTTTCATGAAGTAGGTTATGCATGCTTTGCTCTTGTCCTCTGTTGAATGATTGGTCATCTAGGTTGTTCCAACGTGTTAAGTATTTTCAACTTTTATCTAGGTTGATGCCGCTACTACATGAATTATATGGGTATCCGAAAAAATGAGCATGCAACATCTTCAATGTGTTTTTACTAACAAATAGTTATGATCCCATATAATTTTTTTGTGCAAATCATTTTTTTGCTTCACTTTAGACTTCGCTATTCTTTATGAATGAAATAATCCTTGAACATTATTAGGATTTTTCTTTTCCTTTTAAGTTTTTCTCACGATTCGAACATCCTTAAGAAATTGTATGTGATTGATGCATTGCACGTCTCTATATCGATGGGGGGATGTGTGCAAGATTTTTGTTGCGGGATGTGTTGAAACTTCAAAGACGGAATGCAATCCGGGGCTTCTAGTTAGTGCTCTATGTTGCCTTTGCAATGTTTTCATGAAATAGATTATGTATGCTTTGCTCTCGGACTCTCACTTTCAGTGTACAAATTATACAAATTATAAATGGGTCACTTATCACGGGTTTCAGAAACTCCACAAGTGTTCTTTGCTTTTTCCATCCACGGTGCAAACTTCTCCACCTTCAACAAAAACAGTGATTCTCAAATCGATCAAGCACGCCCCTAACATGATGTTCATACTCCTTCACGGAGAGACACGGACATTAGCAACGCATAGCAGTAGTGCCAGGACTAGAGATAGAAACTATCTATAAAAAGGACTAGAGATAGAAACTGATTGACAGCTTGGAGCACTAATAGATACTTAGTTTAGATAACTCATAAAGCATAAAGAGAGCATAGACTACTTCATGGAACCATGACCACCATTTCTGAATATAGGAGAGTAACGACATAAAGTAATTCAGGACATATTGCAACTTAGGTCTTGCACACGTATCTTCCCATAGACATTGATGGGACGATACATCAATCATCCTCCCCCTGGCCAGAGGGAACGACATTGCTTTCTCTGCCAGCGGGAACGACACACAAGCATTGCCTTGGTTCCCCATCGGGTCTGATTTCAAACTTTGAGGCTTGAAAGTGTCCTTTGAACCAAGAGAACTCCACTAAGGCATCCACCATGGCTCGTGGAGCCTCTGGCCGGACGCAAACGAGGGAGACTGGGTGGCCGAAGGACCCGAGCGACGCCACCTCAAGTAGGGAGAGGCGACCGTTTCTACCGCAGAGAACTTGAGAGACGTCGGTTCCTAGTGAACAGGCACTACGTCTCTGTAGGGATGTAACCGCATGTCGGTTGGGATAAGGGTAGATTTCCTATTCATTAAACACACTTAATTAATTCTAACACTCCCACTAATCTACGCTTGTCCAGGTAGTACCATCATCTTGATAAAGCTCCTCCGAGTTGGTTTGTCTTTGAGAATGTTCAGCATCAACAACTTAAGTAAGTCTCCTCGAAAAACCCTATGGGAAAAATGTGAGGATATAGGTGTTTGATATGTTGCTAAAACTCCTTCAAACCCTGTGGAAAAATAAGGAGAAAATGATGCAACATATAATGGTTATTGTGTCTTTCAACTCAATATAAGAAACTCATAGAATTTGGAGGACAATAAATATGTCATATATACTTTTCCTAAAACCCCCGATGGGGAAAATAGAAAGTATGATATATGATCTTGTGTTGATATTACCACATTAAAAACCTTGATGAGAACCTGTAAAAGTAAACTCATGAAGGGAAAAGGAGTATAATATGATGCATTGAACATGAACAATTCTGGAGGATACTCCCCCTAATTCTTGCAAACATCGAAGTCGTCGAATACCAATTCCATGAACATGTTTTGGAAAGTTGTAGTTGGTAGAGACTTCACGAATAAATCAGCAAGGTTGTCGCATGATTTGACTTGCAAGATGGGCAATATAGTGATATTGCTTATTATATATGTAGCACGTTTGCATCCGGACGACACAAGCAACATTATCTTAGAGATATTGGTTGGTGGATATAGCCATGTCTGTTTCGAAGATTTCATGGGATGGCTACCACACCTAGTAGGAACACAAAGTTTGTCTATGATCTCACATGGTAGGGATCTGATCAATGTATCCAATGATATTGGTATCCAGATTTCTCCGAAAATGAAAGATTAGGACAAGATGTTTGATGCCTTGGAGATATCAAAAGATACTTGAGCCCCAACCAATTATGTTTGGTGGGTCCAATGGCACTAGGATATGGAACCTATGTCCAAATATCGCATTTTCCATCAACTCATGGTTTTAATGGATCTTTCTCTATGTCTAGAGAACGAAGCTTAACAATGTATGAGTGAAGCTCATGGTTTCCATCAACTCACGTTCAAATTCTGTCATTTAAATGATCACATGCTTAACAAGCATGGGTAATCATCAATGTAGGAGTAATCCTTGTGAATAAGGAACTCACTACGTCGGTTGTACCAAATGTACCGACAACAATAAGCCGTATGGTGACTTATTAATTTTACACAATGTATGTTGTGTTTTGCATTTCGATTCAGACGTGAGATTCTAATGGAACCATCTAGGTCTGAATCTATTGATCCACATAGATATGTAATCACTACATCTATCAATTGCATACATAGATGATTTTGTAATGCCAATTACATAAGTTATCGGAAAGAGGTTCCACCTCTAGAGAATAGCTGGGTATCTGCGTGAACCCTTGTGCTACAATACTTGCTCTATGTTTCACCACCTCATTGTTCTCAATTCTGTTTCCAGAAGAAAACTGGTGTAGGTATTGCTTATGTGAATACCTTCCCTTTATTGAGCAAGATTATTTCTACCTAGATTATACCCTTTGCTTGAGTTCAGTCCGAGTGTTGTTCACACTTCGCCATGGCCATGGTCTTTGGATCTGAATCATGTGAAAGGTTTTTGCAATCTAGTTGAGAAATGTATGTCGACAATTGTAGACTTCCGGTTATATGTTTCTCCAGAATCTATATATCAATATATAGTTGATGGTCGTACCCATGGTGACTCCTCGCGATTTCCCAATACGATTAAGTCGGGTAGTCCGATGTCCCGGTCATTATGAGCACTATGACCTGGGTTGGTGGAGGTTTCCAATCCACTGGGTGTATACTACCCATTAGGTGTCTACCTAATTTAAAGTTGACTTGCATTTAGTGATTCAAAGGCCTTGATATCCTTGCTTGCAAGAAGCTGAATCCTGATGTACCATTGCCGTACTTCTCCCCCTGTTGCTTTGAACAGGGAGTTGAGTAGTTTTAGTTGGTACCTCACTCTTTCTGACATGTTTTGTAGGATTGTCGGAATGCGTGACACCTTTATAGTCAATAAATGAATCTGGTAGGTTATTTACAATGTTTTGCAAATCTTCTGAATGCATGGTTCAGATCTTTGAGTACGTGGATTTGAGGCAGAAATGTGTTGAACATTCCACTAATTTCCTGGCATTCTTTATGGTACTTGAAATCTCCCCCTAATGCCTCGAAATGTTCCTCATTGAATTAGCATACTGGCCTTGAATAACTTCCCATGTGAGGGGCTTGAGGTATGGACGGTAATACAATTATTCCTCACATAGATCCCAACTATATGTTGAGGGGAAATCATGTATGCCGGGGTGGTGATATCGGTGTGTAACCGAATTACCGCAGATGAGAAATACTTGGTAGATTTCCACATATCAAAGATAAAGGGGGATAATATTATGCAGTTTGGTCATGAGCGTGTAAAACTACATGACTCCAACGTAAAGTTGGTAAGTTGCAATTCCAAAGTAAAGATCATTCAATGAGATCAATTCTTTGGATGGGATTCTACCAAACCATTTTGAGTCTAGATATTAGGACATTGCTAAACTTCAATGCCGAGGGCCATAGAGAAAGGCAATCAAGGAGAATTCTGCAATGCTATCCATTCGATTTGCTTGAAATCGATGTCAGGATAATGAGTCAATGGTTTCGTGTGAATAAAGCACATATACTTAATACCATCGTGTAGATATGTCTTTTAGAACCATGGAATACCTGAATAGTCTACTGAAAGGTTGGGAAGAGCCACTTACCTCGACTTGATGCATTCAAAGAGTCTGAGTGGTTCATCGTACACTTTAAGGTGTGTGAGCCTTAAAATTTGCCTCCCTATGTCACATGTATTGTACACAAAATCCAAATATTGTTAGAATTTAGCATCATAATAATCATAAACCATTGAAATTGCTGATAGTTTCAGTTTCAACCCAATGTCAATGATGACCAAAGTGAGAATGCCAATTTTGTCATGCAAAAGACACTTTGAAAAACTATCCCGTACTCAACATGTTCTAGGGGTTTTGTAGTATGTGTAGTGCAATGACGATGATACATACCGAATGTTCTTACCATATCCGTTGCATATGGTAAAGAGAAGATATTCCTCTTTGTTGTCATCATAAGTTTCACTATGGAAATTATTTTGACGGATACCTCTATAGTTTAGTAGGGTACGAGTTAAACCCAGAAGCAATAAAGCATCCTGATGTTACTCGAGTACCCACAGGGACAGTAAATATGACTCAAGTTGAGCCAACAAATACCCCATCACGTCTAGTGATTTTAAAATATCTCCTTTCTCTCAACGAGAGTGGAAACATTTCACTTTCCTGAGTATAGAGTTCTTGGTGCATATGTCCACATGGCACAAGTCATCTTTCATCAGATAGACCCCCGTAGAAATCTATATATACACTTGAACATTCTCAAGGAAATCATTGTTAGATATATAGAATACATACAAATGAATTTGTACCAAAGTGCTGATACAATATATTGTGATATACAATACATGATGACAACAATACTTATATTGTTATTACCACAACATAAATGGACACCACCCAGGAGACAGAGGGACTATTCATAGTCTCCAAACATGTCGGTTGAGGCATACTCAACCTTCACGTTCTCCATGCCCATAGGGTCCCGTCACCGCTGGTGATGTCGGGTTAAAGGGTGAAATAAGATTCAAACATTTGCCCTTGAGTTTCATTGTGTCACAGGAGTTGCTGATATAGAATAACCAGATGCGGAGATCTGAATCAATATAACGCCTTATGATGTATAAGACAATATTTTTCTGTTAGCAGTGTGAGTCCCACCAGAGGTGAATACCGCGGTCTTGGATTGCACACATCATCCCACGAGACACAAGAGCGTTCATGATGTCCATTCCCAGGTAGGGTAGTGATGGCCATTGATGGCGAATGCCTCAAATTCTCTAGCCATCGGTTACCAGAGATAATTAATTTAAAGACCATCATGGTAATGTTGCAATGAATTTTGCAAAATTAATGGATATTTCAAGAAGTTAGCTTGAAACTATTAGTGTGACCTTCAAATTGTTAAGCATGACACGTTGTAGATAATCTTCAAAAGAAATTTTGGAGTAGATCTAACAGCATTAGCGGAGTATAAAATACTCCCACTTCGAATGCCTTGTGTCATAACTTAATAAAAAAATGTATGAGGAAGCACATTGGCAATCATAATGTCAAAAATGACAAAATGTAGGCTTAACCAGTAGTGGTAGATAAATCTACACACCACCTCATGGTCCCAAAACATCAACTTGAAGTAATCACTTTGAATTGTGCATCTATATTTGCAAGAAATTGAAATCTCAATTGCAAATAGACATAATTAATCTAGACATGTGGCAAACATGGAAATAAATTACATCATAGATAGATTCTCGAATACTTATGGTACTCAACAGAGAAACATTACTAATGTAATGAATAATAATGATGTTGCAAACTTGATCCTCGAGTGAAAACTTGAATTGTATAGATCTAAAATTAAATGAGATTTTGTATCAAATTGCAAGATAATTTAGCAAAATGAATTAATATTTTGCGACTGAAAATTGATCTCAACCGCAATTATTTTGCGAGAAAAAAAATACTCAATGGCAAATCATTATTGTTGTGCGAGAAAACTTAATTTCAATCGCAATGTAGAACATGTTATATGAATTGATAGAGGGCAAATACGTTGAACATGTCCCATTTTCATAGAGTATATCTGAAATCATCATTTACATATTGTAAATGTGATATGAAGAGATCAACCTCCAATGTAAATTTGTAGTACAGCGGGTGCACTACTAGGAAAAGGGCTATAGATGGGATGGACACTAATGGCGCACCTGTCAGGTGGTGCGCCATTAGTATATACTAATGGCGCATCATGTTTTGGTACACCATTAGTGTGGAAGACACTAATAACGCACCAGGAACATGGTGCGCCACTAGAAATAATTTTTTTTTAATTTTTCCAAACATTCTAATGGCGCACCGTGGCACAGTGCGCCATTAGAATATATACTTTTTTTATTTTTATACAAAACTTCAAGTAACCAGGGTCGACCCCCGCTCCACCGGCCGCCGCCGCCGACCCCCGCACCCTCCCCCACTCCACCGCCGTCGACGTCCCACCGCACCCTCCTTCGCTCCACCGGCCGCCGCCGCCAACCCCCGGCCTGCACCCCCCACTCCACCGCCGCCGCCGACCCCCCGCACCCTCCCCCACTCCACCGCCGCCGACGTCCCACCGCACCCTCCCCCGCTCCACCGGCCGCCGCCGCCGACCCCCGGCCCGCACCCTCCCCCACTCCACCGCCGCCGCCGCCCCCCCCGCACCCTCCCCCACTCCACCGCCGCCGACGTCCCACCGCACCCTCCCCCGCTCCACCGGCCGCCGCCGCCGACCCCCGGCCTGCACCCTCCCCCACTCCACCGCCGCCGACGACCACCCGCACCCTCCCCCACTCCACCGCCACCGACGTCCCACCGCACCCTCCCCCGCTCCACCAGCCGCCGCCGCCGACCCCCGGCCCGCACCCTCCCCCACTCCACCGCCGCCGACGTCCCACCACACCCTCCCCGCTCCACCGGCCGCCGCCGCCGACCCCCGGCACACACCGTCCCCAACTCCACCGCCGCCGACGACCACCCGCACCCTCTCCCCCGCACCCCCCAGCCCGCTCCACCGTCACAAATGAATGCAACTAAAATTGCAAAAAAAAAACAAATTTGCTTGTATTTTCAAATAATAAATTTGATGATATTTTCAAATAATAAATTTGATGATATTTTTTTCATATTCATAAATATTTTCAAATAACAAATTTGATGATATTTTTTAAAAAATTATTACTATTTTTATAAAAAAAATATTACTGTTATGATTTAAACAAGTTTGAACATATTTAAACACAAATAAATATCAAACAGCATTTTAAATGCATAAATACAAAAAATGGGGAGCCTGGGAATCGAACCCAGGACCTCCTTGTAGGTGTGCTGCGTGCTGACCAATCGGGCTAGTGGGCTTGTTCTAATGGAGTGGGGGTTATGTGGAATATAACCTGACCAGTCGGGCTAGTAAATTCTAATGGCGCACCGGGGCGGGGTGCACCATTAGAATGGTTGTACTTATGGCGCACTAGGGGTGTGGTGCGCCATTAGATCCCTCCACCCAGTTCACCTGTTCCCCTCTCACTGTTGCCTCCCTCCCTCCCTCGCCAGATCCACTCGACCCAACCGTACGCCGCCCCCTCCCCCCTTGCTCCGCCCCCTCCGTCCGTCGCGCCTGCACACCGTCGGCGATGCCGCCACCGCTATGGTCTTGCGCTGCCCCGACGCCGCCGCCCCGACCCCCGTGGGACTCCACCCCCGCCGCCCCCGCGCCCCCCGAACGGGATCGGCCGAGCGCGCGCCGCCCGCTCCTCAATTTCAAAGCCTTTTTGTCGGTGTACTAAAGTAGGGGTACCTTAGTATCCCGAACTTGTGCACGGGCAGTCGCAGCGTCCCGCGGCAAGGATTGCCGGGCGTCCGCCAAGATCCTCTGTGGTCCCTATTGATGCCATTCAAGAACAAAGTGTTTTAACTAAGAAGACAAGACTCCAGCAAGAGCAGCTCGCCGGGAAGGACAAGGCCCCGGCAAGAGGAGCTTGCCGGGAAGGCCAACCAAGGCACTTCAAAGAACTTGCCGCAACATGACGCGCGTCCCGGCAAGGCCCGACGAGCGACAAGCACTCGGGTGCGGCAAGACAACGACCGCGGCAAGGCGCTTGCCATGGCGAGGCCACCACTCTGTGCCCACGCTCCAGCACACCCATCAACGTGTCGCCACAGGACCATCCCAAGCGCACGTGGCGGGGAGCTGTGCAGCCAAGCGGTGCGAGGTGGCAAGTGGAGATGACTAGAAGGCCATCGTGGCAAGCGGTGGTGCCCCTAACGGTCGCTTTTCTGCACTGTTGGGCGAGGCGGACGGGCATTGAATGCGCTTGTCCCCTGCCGTCAGAGTTAGGTAGGGTGCACTGTAGATAGCAGTTGTACCAACCACCCTTTTTACATTTGTACCCCTGTCTGCGTTGCCACCTGTCGGTGACCCCTTTAGCCTATAAAAGGAGGCCCATGCGCAACATAGGGGGGGTTGGACTCATTCGAAACTACAGAACGCTCACGCTCTCGAGCAAGAACACAATACAACCACAAAGCAGCAGTAGGAGTATTATCTCTCCGGAGAGCTCCGAAGCTGGGTAAAAATCACTCGCGTGCTCCGCCTCGATCCGCTCTTCGCGCGCTCTCCGCTCCCTTGCCGGACCGAAAGGGGCCCTGCCCCATAGGTGTTCGTTCCCCACGACACTTTTTCTGTGTTCAAAATGCACCATTCAAAGCCACATCATCAATTTTCAACCTTTTTTGACTTCATTTGTTATTTTTCATGCATTTACTGATTTTTGTGAGCTAAATGACCCTGAAATTGAAAAGCATTTCAAATGAACTCTGAAAAGGTTGAAAGTTGGCATGGTATCATCATTTCTTCCACATAGCATGTGCAAGAAAGTAGAGAGGGTTACAGCAAAACCTGAATGCACATCGTGTACAAAACGGATAATCACTTTCGAAGTATCAGGGTTTCATAGGGAAACTCGTCTTTAAAAAGGGATTTCATTTTCTTAACTTATTTGAACTCCAGACTTTTTCTGTGTTCAAAATGCACCATTCAAAGCCACATCATCAATTTTCAACCCTTTCTGACGTCATTTAGTATTTTTCATGCATTTATTGATTATTTTGAGCTATAAGACCTTGAAATTGAAGGCAACATATAGCTCTCATGAATAGATAAGTGACCAAATTAATAGAAGTTCATCATCACATTAAAACCAAAGTACATACATAGCTCTCATTGAACAACATATAGCTCTCTAGAGCATCTAATTAAACCATACATTGAAATTATGTAAAACATTTCAATGCAACAACAAATGCGATCATAATCGCAACCAAGGTAACAATTGATCCAACGACATAATGATACCAAGGCTCGGTATGAATGGCATATTTTCTAGTCTTTCTGATCTTCAACTGCATTGCCTCCATCTTGATTTTGGGATCATCGACGACATCCGCAACATGCAACTCCAATATCATCTTCTCCTCCTTTATTTTTTTATTTTTTCCTTCAAGTAATTGTTTTCTTCTTTAACTAAATTTAACCTCTCGACAATAGGGTCGGTTGGAATTTCCGGTTCAACCACCTCCTATATAAATAATATCTATGTCACATTGGTCGGCATAATTGTCATAAACAATAAATGAACCAAATAGTTATAAAAAGATAATATATACCACATCCGAATCATAGACAGGACGGGGGCCGACAGGGGTGGATACCAAAACCATCGCACTATATAATTACAAGGAATAATAAAAGTAAGAAAATTAGACAAGTATCTATCTGAAGTAAAAAAAATTCATTCAAAAAGAAGATAAGAACAAGAGGCTCACCACGGTGGTGCCGGCGATGAGATCGGCGCGGGCGATCAACGGTGGTGAAGACGGGGACATGACATGACGGACCGCTAAACCTAGACAAATCTCGGGGAAAATGGAGCTCAAATGTCGAGTTCTGAGAGGAGAAAGATTAACTAGTGTTGCTCAGAAATTTCATTGAACACCTCATGTGCATAGGAGGTGAGCTAGAGCACCCAAATGCCCTCCCCTAGCCGGCCAGAAAAAACAGAGCGCTGTGGAGTGCTCTACTGCGGCGATGGGGTATATATAGGCAACTCGTTTGTCCCGGTTCGTGGCTAGAACCGGGACTAAAGCTCCCCCTTCTGTCCCGGTTCGAGCCACGAACCGGGACCAATGGCTATGGGCCAGGAGCGAGGCTCATTGGTCCCGATTCATGCCTAGAACCAGGAAAAATGGGTCCCTACGAACCGGGACCAATGCCCACGAGGCCCCGGCCGGCCCCCGGGCTCACGAACCGGGACGAATTCACCCATGGGTCCCGGTTCGTGACTGAACCGGGACTAATGGGCTGGCCAGGCCCAAACCAAAGCCCTGTTTTCTACTAGTGATATTTGTACATAAAAACATAAAAACATAATTTAAAAACTCAAAATCATAACTAAACTACTGCGCCGCCATCCGCCGCCCCTCCTACAGGCCAAAGAACGCACCAAAGGCGTTGTAGTCGCCGTCGTCGTCGTCCTCCATCTTCACGCCGCTCACGCCGTCGCCGTCCTTGCTTGCACACCCCTGCCCTGAGTCGCCTTGGCGACGGTGGTGCGTCGTCGTCACTGTCCTCGAGGACGATATCGCCGCCCTCGTCGCGGCCACGGCACTGAGCGGCGATCTCCTCGAGGGCACGACGTTGGCGCCTCGTCTCCAGCTGGACCCAGTCCTCGCGCGCCCACTTGATGGCGGTCTTGTCGGCGGCTGTCGACGTTCTGGGAATGGGGGTACCTAGACTTGTCTGCGTGCGGCCCACGGCATGGCTCCATCGACGGCCTTGTACGGCCCAGCTCCAACATCAACCACTCAAGACCCTCACGAGGGGCCAAGCCTTGTGAGGCGGACGACACCAAGAACTCCTCGAGGGGCGGCCTCCTCAAGCTGGCTCCCGAGAAGCGGAGATCTCTATGCAAGGCTCACCTTGTAAGGTTCGGATGACGTGAGCCATGACGACCAAGGCCAGGCGGGCGCCAGGCACAGTGTACTAGTTTCCTCTTCGGTGCTAAGGAGGCAAGCGCATGCGCGGAGTCCCGAGGAATCAGCCAAAGGTTTCCACTCAGGTGCAACAAGACCAAGACCGCCAGGACGGCAGGACGGAGGTCATCGCCGAGCCCACCACGGCGTCACGATCAGAGGCTTTTGCAGGCGAAGACTATTTTTGTCAGGATAGCATGTACTAGCTGCCCCCTTTGAATTTGGCCGTTGTGGGATCCCTTTTAGAAAAAAAATACAAACATGTGTTTTAAAAGGTTCATTGTGTAAGAAAAAAAAGGTTTGGTATGCATTTTCAAAAATACTCAACACCTATAACTATTTCAACCTATATACCAAAAATGTTCAACTATATCTTGAAAACTTATCTATTTAGAAAAAAAGAGAAGCCCCGAAAGAAAGCAGATGATAACCAACAAAGAAAACACATAGAATTTTAAAAAGCTAAAGTAAACTGATAAAGAAAATACAGAGAAAAAAACACACACAAAAGATTCTAAAACCGGTTTGTAGTACCTTATGAAAACTGCTCTAATGGGCCGCCCAAGCTCGCACCAAGCGCCACACATTTTTCCTCTGGCCCGACCCACACCTTCTCCGTGCTATGCCTAGCTTAACAAGAGACCTAGTGCAGCCTCGCAAGGAACACACTACTAGGCCCGCCGGTAGCGAGATCGAGCGTAGTCTTCGATAATTCGTTTCAATTTATCATTTCATCATTCATTCTATTTTCCCGTATTTTTTCTATATATTTTTGGAAATATTCCAAATACATATTTTTTAAATTCCATTTTACATATTTTTTAGAATCACAAATTTGAAAAATGTTCATGCAGTGTAAAAATTTCTTTGGGTAATTTTAAAAATGTTGATAGTATTGAAAAACAGCTAGTCACATTTTTCTAAAACATAGTTAACTTGCTTTTCAAAAACATGTATTTGAAAAAAAAACTCAATCAAGTTTTTGAAAAATATCCAATGTGTGTACAACAATGTTCATGATGTACCTCGCAAAAAAAACAATGTTCATGATGTATAAGAAAAATATACATAGTGTATAAACAAAGTAGACATAAAAACATATATTTTGAAAATATTAATCATTTAATTGAAAATGTTAGCCATGTATCAAATAATCTGTGGGACGTGTTCAAAAAATGTACAATATGCATGGAAAACAGGCATCAAATATATATATTTGCAAAAATGTTAGTCATGTATTTAGAAAATTTTAGTTTGCATTTAAAAGTGTTAATCATGTATTTAAAATGGTTTTTGACGTGTACAAAAATTGTTTCAGATGTATACAAAATATGTATATTGTATGTAAAAACAATAGAACCAAAACATGAATTTGACAAAAAAATGTTATTCATGTATTTAGGAAATGTGAACCGTATGAAGTATAATTATTTTAGTTCTGTAAAAAAATAAAACATGCATTTCATGTCTTGGAAAAAGAAAAAAACGAATTAAAATGCTAAAGATAAATTCATAAAAACGATTTTTTTACGAATCCATTGTAGAAAAAACATTGAAAAGGGAAGAACAGAAAAACACCATTGAAACCGAAGAGAACCAATGAAAATACAAAGAGAAGCATATGAAAAGACTAAAAAAATGAAAAATAGAACAAATGAAATAAAATAAAAGTATCAATGGAAACAAAAAAATATAGAAAACACATAAAAAGAAAAAAATCAATAAAAATCCTAGAGAAAAACAATAAAAAAGAAATAAGCGTAAAAGCGAGAAAAAAAAAGATCATGTCAAGGAAGAAAAAGAAACATAACTCTATAGCCAGCAAGCGAGCTTCTTTTCTTCTGGCCCAGAAAACCCATCTACATAGGAAACCTTATGGCGAGAGGTAATCTAAGACAGTAAACCTAAACCTAAATCCATCCTTCTCATGACCTGCCAGCTTCTGGCCGGCTGTTGCTTGCTTTGGCCAATCTGAGCACCCTAGGACCTCTCTCGCCCGTTTACGCTCCTAGTTATCAAATTTGTGGCCTAATCGTTGGAATTTCCTAACGAATGCTCTTTGCCCCAATTTGTCGAGGCTTCCCATAGAGGCGAGATACCTAGCAATCAATATAGGCCGGCCCAATTACAAGATAGCACACACGCTATAGCTTCGATTTGGGAACCTTCTGGAGGTTTCCTGAATGGTTTTGGGAACCTTCTGGAGGTTTCCTGAACTGTTTTGGGAACCTTCTAGAAGGTACTTGAACTGGGTTCTCACTAGTTTTTTTTTTGTTTGCTTTCTATTTTTTTTGTTTCTTTTTTTCCATTTTTTTTCTTTTTCTTTATTCCATTTTTCAATTCCTTGTTCTTCTCTATTTGTTTTCCTTTTGTTCTTATGAATTTCATATTATTTTCTAAAATTCTAAAAATGTTCAGAAGTACAAAAAAAGTTGTGTCATTATTTTTTTTCACAAATTCAAAAAATGGTCTTCATTTTCTAAAAAATGTTCCCATATAACTAAAAATATTTGCTTTTCAGAAAAGCCTGCAAGTTCACAAAATGTTCATGTTTTCAAATTATGTTTGGGAGTTTCAAAAAACCTTCCCATTTCAAAGTTTTTCACCAATTTCCAAAATATGTTCACTTTTCAAATTTTGTTACGAGTTTGCATAAATGTTTCCATTTAAAGAATTCTTTGCAAATTCCAAAAAATATTCATGTTTCAATTTTTTCGGGAGTTTAAAAAAATGTACACAAGTTTCAAAACTGTTCATGTGTTCAAGTTTTGTTCGGGAGATTTCAAAGTGTTCCCAGTTTTAGAAAAGTTCGAGTGACCGAATATTGTTTTTGAATTTGAAAAATGTTTGGGTTTTCCAAAAAACTTCCATGTTTTCTATTTTCTGGAGATTTTACAAAAATGTTCCAGTTACCAAAATTGTTTGCATTTTTCGAAATGTTGAGTTTTTTCAAATATTATTCACAATTTCTAAAATTGTTCGCTGTTTCATACAAGCTTCATGTTTTTTCCTAAAAAATAATGTTTTGCGTACAACATTTTAAAAAGTTCAGATGCGCTCGGTGTTCTTAATATGTTGTGCTGCGTTACAAACCAGGTAGCTCTCTAGCTTAACTAGCTAGCTCTACTTCTTTGAAGCGTCTAGTCTCAGGTTCGAACCCTGCTTAGAGCATTCTTCTTTTCGAGCGCTGCATTTGTTTCGTTCCGTACGGGTTGCTACTGATATGGGCCGGCCCAGTCGGGAGACCCACGTGTGTGTCTGATCGACATTCTGCCGCAAAGATCGGCAGATAGGTCCTACCCCAACTGGAATTTCCTAACGGACGCTCGTTGCATCAAGTCGTCGAGGCTTCGCACAGAGGCAAGCAACCTAGCGATCAATATGGGCCGACCGAATTACAAGATAGCGCACGAGCTACAACATTCGGTTTATGGAACCTTCTGGAGGTTTCCTGAACGGTTCTGGGAACTTTCTAGAATGTTGTTGAACCGGGTTTTCACAGGTTTTTTCTGTTTCTTTCTTGTTTTTTCTATTTTGTTTATTTCATTTTTCAATTCCTTGTTCTTCTCTATTTATTTTCTTTTTGTTCTTAAGAGTTTCAAATTCTTTTCAAAAATTCTAAAAATGTTCAGAAGTTAAAAAAATGTTCTTGTTATTAATTTTTGTTCACAGATTAAAAAATATTCTTCATTTTCTAGAAAATGTTCCCATATTATTTAAAATGTCTGCTTTTCAAAAAAGCCTATAAGTTCACAAAATGATCATGTTTTCGAATTATGTTTCGAAGTTTCAAAAAATCTTCCCATTTCAAAATTTGTTCACCAATTTCCAAAAAAGTTCATGTTTTCAAATTTTGTTACGAGTTTGCATAAATGTTTCCATTTAAAGAATTGTTCACAAATTCCAAAAAATGTACAGGTTTCAATTTTTTTCCGGGAGTTTCAAAAAATGTACGCAAGTTTTAAAAACTGTTCATGTGTTCAAGTTTTGTTCGGGAGATTTCAAAGTGTTCCCAGTTTTTGAAAATGTCCGAGTATCCAAAAGTTGTTTTCGAATTTGAAAAATGTTCGGGTTTTCGAAAAAACTTCCATGTTTTATATTTTCGGGAGATTTTACAAAAATGTTCCCGTTTCCAAAATTGTTTGCATTTTTCGAATTGTTGAGTTTTCTCAAATTTTATTCACAGTTTCTAAAAGTGTTCGCTTTTCATACAACGTTCACGTTTTTTTTCTCAAAAATAACGTTTTGTGTACAATTTTTTTAAAAGTTCTGATGTGTGCTCGGTGTTCTTAATATGTTGTGCTTCGGTACAAACCAGTTAGCTCTAGCTCAACTGGCTAGCTCTACTTCTTTGAAGCGTCTGGTCTCAGATTCGGACCCTTCTTAGAACATTCTTCTTTTCGAGCTCTGCAGCAGTCCGGACCGGCCGCGGCGTGCGGCGCCATGGCCTCGAAGCGCGCCAGGAGGGCCAGCTCCAGATAAAGCGCGGACGTGTGGACGCAGTGATCGAGCAGACTTCATTCAGCAGCTGCTTGATGGCTTCGATCGAGTTGGCGGACAGATTACAAGGCTGCGTCACCGTCAACGTAGTACTAGTTGTCTGCATCGCGCCTTTCTGGAACTGAATATTGTCTGTGTTGTTTCTGCTTCTGCGGTTAATGTCGGTAGTCTGCACTCCGATTTCCACACAACTGAATATTGTCTGGCATCTTGACTGTAATTCTCGTCAGAGTTCGGAGACCCGACTCGTGACATGTATAGTTTTTTTTTTCTGAAATTTAATGCTTCCACTGCTGTCGCAACTTCAACTTTTGCAGTCAATTTGATGTTGCATAGTCAAATACATAAAATTTGTATTAATTTTTTTGCAAGATTTCTTCATTATATTTTGCTTTTTTTTTGCAAGATTTCTTCATTATATTTTGCTTTTATATAACAAAAAGCAGGCTAGTCAATTGACCACCAACATTGCGCATGGCTTCGCTAATGCTCCCAATGCATCGACTCTTCAACACACCATCCTGAGTGGTGAAATGTGTTTAGATACAGTCATGTCAATGTATTGTCTTGTAGGTATTTGTATATAAGCGACGTAGCATGTAAGTATGTCCTCCGTTGTTATTTACTTGCACATTAGTTTTGATCTAAGTCAAACTTTATAGATATGGACAATTCTATACTAGAAAATAATGTAAACTTTCAGAATAACAAATACTCCCTCCGTTCCTAAATATTAAGTCTTTGTAAAGATTCCACTAGATGGACTACATACGGAGCAAAATGAATGAATCTGAACTTAAAATGCATCTATATACATCCGTATGCGGTTTACAGCGAAATCTCTACAAAGACTTACGTTTAGGAACGGAGGGAGTATATATGATGCATGTGAAAAATATATTCAATGATGATTCTATTGATATTGATTTGATATATATTGTGGATGTTACCTTTTTATATAAACTTAGTGAAAGTTTACAAAGTTTGACTTGAGATAAACATAATATATAGAGTAAATAAAAATGAAGGGGCTATCGTGTTTGCGTCTTAATGTTGGCTAGTTGTGCAGAAAAGTGTAGGCGAAGAAAATAAAGGGAAACACCACACTGGATCAAAGAATTAATTTTACTACGCAAGCAAACAAGCTGAGATATGAGCAACCACAACAAAAACCATCGATCTTTCCTAAAATCTCCCCGGTGCAAACTATTTTTTATAGAAAATCATAAATTGGCATATATTGCACATTTCATCACCATCAATCTATAGAGTTAATTGCATATATAAGTACCACAATTGGGGCAGTAATAGCGGATTGATACCACTTTCCTTAGTTTTTGCATGTCAGTACCAACTCTCGGGTGCGTGGTTACAAAATGATCTAAACACCGTATAAGCACGTATTGACGCTGAAACCGACCTGCGGGACCCCGCTGTTAGGGGCCGGCTTGGCATGTTCTATCACAAAAACACCCCTTGCCTTATATGTAATCACACAAATGCCCTTGTTTGCATGTCAGTACCAACTCTCGGGCGCGCGGTTACAAAACGATCTAAACTCCATATAAGCACACATTGACAAGGAAACTATTTGGCGGGGCCCTCCTGTCAGGGCCCGACGTGGCATGTTCTATCACAAAAACACCCCTTGCCTTATATGTAATCACACAAATGCCCTTGTTTGCATGTCAGTACCAACTCTCGCGCGCGCGGTTACAAAACGATCTAAACTCCATATAAGCACGCATTGACAAGGAAACTATCTGGCGGGGCCCTCCTGTCAGGGCCCGACGTGGCATGTTCTTACACAAAAAAACCTTGCTTTATATGTAATCATGCAAATACCCTTGTTTGCTTTATATGTCATTTCATATGCTCCTCTTGCCGTGAATGTGAGGTTCAACTGGACTATAAATTCCCAGATGCTCTATCAAGACTTCCTTCAAGTGCAGCTTTGGAATGAAACATGTTGTCCAGCCAGTCACAGTTGCTTGCTCCAATGACAAGTACAGATGTGCTGAGAAGGTCGCCTACTACGAAAAAGGACACAAGAGGGCATGCCCGAGTGCCCCATGCTTTTGCCTAGATTGTGGTTGTGGTTTCGCTGGACCAACAAAGGTGCTCCTGGATCATTTCACAACCAACCACAAGTGTCCTTCTACAGCCATCTTCCAGACTCTGGCTTGGTGTCTCTCATCTATACGCATGTTCTGCTTTGCATCTACATCTTCTACTGGAAATGCTTAAGGACGTATATATGGGGCAGAAGTCAAAACAAACGATCATTTTTTTTCCTACTTTTTTATGAACGCTTGCTCACACAATTAAGTTGCATGTTTGCTAAGTCGCTTGAAATTCCATTCGATGTCAGTCAATTTTCACATAGCTAGCACGTCGCTCCTTCAGTATATATATATTGGTCCTACTCCTAGCTTCCCCATCACCAATTCACCATCGCTAGTTCGTCCAGTCAGGAGACGTCCATGCACAAGAAGATGGAGAAGGCCGGTAGCAAGGTGACCGTCAAAGTGGAGGAGCCGAACATGGAGGAGGGTCACGGCGGCGGCAGCAACTCCGCCGCGCCCGGAGGAGGATCGACGTCCGCGCTGCCGCTCCAGCAGGTTGCGTGTTTACCGGCTGGCCGCTTCGCGCTTGTTCTGCCGGAGATCACCCGTGGCGCCCCAGCGACCATCACCATCAGCATGGGCGACCAACGCAGCCAGGCAAAACCCGCCGAGCATAAACGCGACAAGGTCAAGGCAAAGGTAATGCCCGCAGCCTAGGATTGATATCCGTGGTCTGGCAATCTCTCCATCTGAAGGCAAATGATCGCGTGGTGCTCTGCTCTTTTGATTTGTGTTCTCAGGGGCGCGTTCTCAAGATGGGTCCCTGCGGCGGCCCCCGTGGCGACGCCTGGAAGATGGACGTGCGCGGCGGCGACCGCATCGTCAAGGTGATCCTGTGGCATGCAGGCGCAGTCGATGCAATCTCGGTTTCATACGAGCGGGACGGCCGGATTGATCAGACCGAGCACTAGGGGAAACCAGAGGGTTGACAGCGCTCAGAGGTGATACTCCTAATTAAGACCTACTCCATCCATCACATTATTCCTTGACAGATCTTTTCTGAAGGGGATGCCATGCCATTCCAATGAACGTACAACTTTTGAATTGAATCATTCAAAATACGCCTAGGCAAAGTAGCACTTCATGTATCTGTTATTTTGTTTTTGGCATGTGCAGATCTGTCTGTAGCCGGACGAATACCTCACCGGTATGAAAGGGCATGTGGGCGAGTTTGGTGGCTCTTACCTCGTCGGAGCGCTTACTTTAGTTGGCAATCGGCGCTCCTTTGGACCATACGGGACACGGAAAGGCACGCCGTTTGAGCTGCCTGCGGCGGGCGGCAGAATCGTTGGCTTCCACGGGCGCTCCGGAGGCCTCCTTGATGCGCTTGGCATCTATGTGAAGATGGACGACTAGCCCTTGCTCCAGTCCATCGATGATTGATCCTACCGTGTGAATAAATTTAGACGTCCGCAGTATTGTCAATTTGGGCAACCTATCTTCATTGTGCATGCATGTTTGTTAGCCTTGTGCTTCTTCTGTTCATGATTTCATTGTTAAATTTACTTATTGCAAAGTAACAATAGGGGATGAATAAGATTGGCAGTCTGCTGTTTACCACTATATTCTGACCGACAACCATCCAACTACAAATCAGTTTAAACTTATGCTCCAAATTTGTAAATCGACTCAACAAAATGGAAATACCCATCCAACAATTTTTGGTCTCTTCTGCGTGTAGCAATAACGACATGGCCCCTCTTGTGTGAGGAGGGGTGGAGGCAAAGAGGAGAGAGGGAATGGTGCTTGCGGGATGTGGAAGACGCATAAGGGGATAAGGGAGGTGGGTGGTGGGGTGGGCCTTAACTACGCACGTGGCTGCGTAGGAGGTGCCAGTGAACGGTGCGACTGGCGCAAGACTTAGCCGGTCACCCGATGTAAATCGTTTACTTATGTTTTATTGGTCAGTAGCAATGCATGGCCACTATTGTAAACATGAAAATTTTGGGTCCCGTTGCAACACACGTGTACCACCTATTTAAATTAGAAAAAAAGTAAAGGCAATTGAATCTTGAACACACACCATATTCATCATGTTATCTTGAAATCAACCCAAAATTCTAAATAGCAAAGAACACGGTAAGAGGTAGCTGAAACAAATGACACGCTTGGATGAATCTTATATTACACAATGTTCATCTATCATGGAATGTATTATTTTGCTTGCGATCACACACCGTCCACGAATCAGAGCCTCAAGGTTAGGTCGACCACCTCGCCGGCTCTCTCACTCAACTGTGGTTCTGCGGTGTCTTCAGGCGCCCGCAGTAGACCCATGAAGTCTATCTCCACCGGACAGGGACCTCCACGGCGGTATTCCTCCCAGAAGGCAAGGTTGGGTGCAAGCACAAGCGGCCACGACCCCAAAAGAGTAGAGTCAGGCACAGAGGAGGCTGGTTGGGGAAGGCTTACCAGCGCGTTCCGATGGCGATTGTTGCGGCAGCTCCGCGAGGACATGTGGCCACCAAGAGCTTGGTGTGTGACCCACCTACTACGACAAAAAGGGCATGTGTAGCCCTCGCGCGATGGCCGCGGCGGCTGTTGTTTCCATGGGTTTGGTGCGCCATCGTTGGAGGCCATCTCCTGCGAGAAGGGTTTTGGCATGCGTGTATCTAGGTTGAGTTTATATACGTGTGGCAAAGAACGGTCAAAAGCAATGATAGTGTGAAATCTGTACGATTGAGAATTCGGGTCTGGCTTACACCGATGAGAATGCTAAGTAACTGGTTGAGATTGAAATGCGTGCAGGTTAAAGAAAGAAACATGCGATGTACATGCGCCCCAAAAATTCTAGGCATGCATGGGTCCCACATTGTATACATCAAGACACATATTATGAAAATAAGAATTTAAATAACCAACTATATTAAGAAAGAAACAAGAGTCTTGTTGTGCATGTGTACGTGACACAAAGTTTTGCTATTGGCTTGATGAGTGGCAGAAGGATGACTCGCTTGTCTTGTGCACCAAATCACGCCTCGCCTAATCTAAGCAGATCCTTCTTCATACTCTCATCAAGAGCTCATGGCAACTGTACAAAAGTCATGTGATGTAAAATATCCAGAGCACATTAACAATTTTCATTGAATACGATATTCTCATTTGGTGGTGATGAAGTCGGTTAATCAGATATTCACATTAGAAAATTACATACAGATGATTTGGATCATCTCAACATGAATGATAGGTAGTAGATATCACTAGAGTACAAGTGAGTCCTCCACGTCATCTGTTCGAGAGATACAAGATGCGCTCTCGGCTGACGTCGTCGGAGCGAGGCAAGCCACACCACGGTGCGCTCTTCTACTCTACCAACATTAGCCAAGTAATGGCTTACTCCATTGCGTTCACGAGCTACGTGAAATAGCTTGAACTCCCTTCCATCTCTCATCAATCTTCTAGCCTCATCAACAAGCATGGAATACCTGGACCTGTCCGCACCTATCGCTGTGAGCATGTCATATGCAACCAGGCAGTCCGTTTCCACTTCAACATGACGCTCCTTTTCACTTTCGAAACCAATTTTTTTCGCTCACCCTCGAAAGCACCGAAATTTCAGAAATTTCATAAATTTCAAAAACCATTTCGAGCAAACTAACCAAATTTTTAATTAAATTTGAATAAATTCAAACACAAAGTATTGAATAAGTAACTTTTTAGCACAATTTTTTCACCAGAACTCGTCTATCCGAATGGTGCGATCACTACTTCAGTCTTTGTAGATCTAGAAATTTTTTTGACCATTCGAATGCCAGTGACATAATTTTTTTGTCAAATTTTTGTATAGCAGGATTAGTAAAGTAGTAAAAAAAATTGCGCCCCTGGGATTCGAACCGAGGCCCTAAAGTGTGTATTAACGCCAGCCTACCACTCTGCTAAGCATATGAATAAAACTAAGTTAGATTCCGGTTCTCTCTTATATGTTTAATTTTAAAATACCGAAATAATTTAAACGAAACGTAAATGTTTCGAGGACCCTCGAAATGAGAGAAATTTCGGAAATTCCGTCAAAGTTTTTTTCGCATGCCAAGGAGATACCCTCCATGCAGGCGTACAGCTCGGCCTCCAGGGGTTCTGCGCAGGAGTAGAGCATGCGACAAGACGAGAGGATAATCTCTCCATTGTCATCATGAATAATTAATCATCCCAGCTCCAGCGATGCCCGAACGCTCATAGAAAGAGCCGTCGACGTTCAACCTTAGCCATCCCACAGGTGGTGGTGCCCAGTTCTCCGGTGGCTTCGACACGTTGAGCTTCAGCTCGGGCTCCTTCTTTTGCTTGGTTACGGCGGCTGTCACCAATGTGACTGTTATGCCCAGATCCAGACAAGTTGTTGCATGACTGCGGGCTTCCAGTGGTGGCACGGATGCGAGGCTGCAGTGCGACTGCATGGTTGAGGCATTGATACGTCTCCAACGTATCTATAATTTTTGATTGTTCCATGCTATTATATTACCCGTTTTGGATGTTTATGGGCCTTATTTTACACATTTATATCATTTTTGGGACTAACCTACTAACCGGAGGCCCAGCCCGTATTGCTGTTTTTTTGGCTATTTCAGTGTTTTGAAGAAAAGGAATATCAAACGAAGTCCATACGGAATAAAACCTTCGGGAGCGTGATTTTTGGAACAAACGTGATCCAGAGTACTTGGCGTGCAAGTCAAGAAGCAGCCGAGGCGGCCACGAGGGTGGAGGGCGCGCCCACCCTACAGGGTGCAACCCCCTATCTCGTGGGTCCCTCGGGCGGCCACCGACCTACTTCTTCCTCCTATATATACCCACGTACCCCGAGAACATCAGAAGCGACCACGAAAAACTATTTCCACCACCATAACCTTTTGTATCCGCAAGATCCCATCTTGGAGCCTTCGCCGGCGCTCCGCCGGAGGGGGAATCGACCACGGAGGGCTTCTACATCAACACCATAGCCCCTCCGATGAGTTGTGAGTAGTTTACCACAGACCTTCGGGTCCATAGTTATTAGCTAGATAACTTCTTCTCTCTTTTTGGATCTCAATACCATGTTCTCCTCGATCTTCTTGGAGATCTATTTGATGAAACTCTTTTTGCGGTGTGTTTGTCGAGATCCGATGAATTGTGGGTTTATGATCAAGTTTATCTATGAGAAATATTTGAATCTCCTCTGAATTCTTTTATGTGTGATTAAGTTATCTTTGCAAGTCTCTTCGAATTATCAGTTTGGTTTGGCCTACTAGAATGATCTTTCTTGCAATGGAAGAAGTGCTTAGCTTTGGGTTCAATCTTGCGGTGTCCTTTCCCAGTGACAGCAGGGGCAGCAAGGCACGTATTGTATTGTTGCCATCGAGGATAAAAAGATGGGGTTTATATCATATTGCATGAGTTTATCCCTCTACATCATGTCATCTTTCTTAATGCGTTACTCTGTTCTTTATGAACTTAATACTCTAGATGCATGCTGGATAGCGGTCGATGTATGGAGTAATAGTAGTAGATGCAGGCAGGAGTCGGTCTACTTGTCACGGACGTGATGCCTATATACATGATCATGCCTAGATAATCTGATAATTATTCGCTTTTCTATCAATTGCTTGATGCTACGTCTTGAGCTTGCGTTGTTTTCCCTTGAAGAGGAAAGGGTGATGCAGCAATAGTAGCGTAAGTATTTCCCACAGTTTTTGAGAACCAAGGTATCAATCCAGTAGGAGGCTCCTCAAAAGTCCCACGCACCTACACAAACAAACAAAGAACTCGCAACCAACGCAATAAAGCGGTTGCCAATCCCTTCACGGCCACTTGCGAAAGTGAGATCTGATAGAGATAGTATGATAATATAAATATATTTTTGGTATTTTGTAATATAGATTGGAAAAGTAAAAATGCAAATAAAATTAGATTGAAAGCTTATATAATAAAAGATAGATCCGGGGGCCATAGGTTTCACTAGTGGCTTCTCTCAAGATAGCATAAGTATTACGGTGGGTGAACAAATTACTGTCGAGCAATTGATAGAAAAGCGAATAATTATGAGATTATCTAGGCATGATCATGTATATAGGCATCACGTCCGTGACAAGTAGACCGACTCCTGCCTGCATCTACTACTATTACTCCACACATCGACCGCTATCCAGCATGCATCTAGAGTATTAAGTTCATAAGAACAGAGTAACGCATAAAGAAAGATGACATGATGTAGAGGGATAAACTCATGCAATATGATATAAACCCCATCTTTTTATCCTCGATGGCAACAATACAATACGTGCCTTGCTACCCCTGCTGTCACTAGGAAAGGACACCGCAAGATTAAACCCAAAGCTAAGCACTTCTCCCGTTGCAAGAAAGATCAATCTAGTAGGCCAAACCAAACTGATAATTCAGACTTGCAAAGATAACTCAATCATACATAAAAGAATTCAGAGGAGATTCAAATATTTCTCATAGATAAACTTGATCATAAACCCACAATTCATCGGATCTCAACAAACACACCACAAAAAGAGTTACATCGAATAGATCTCCAAGAAGATCAAGGAGAACATGGTATTGAGATCCAAAAAGAGAGAAGAAGCCATCTAGCTAATAACTATGGATCTGAAGGTCTGTGGTAAACTACTCACAACTCATCGGAGGGGCTATGGTGTTGATGTAGAAGCCCTTCGTGGTCGATTCCCCCTCCGGCGGAGCGCCGGCGAAGGCTCCAAGATGGGATCTCGCGGATACAGAAGGTTACGGTGGTGGAATTAGGTTTTTGTTGGCTCCTTGGATGTTCTCGGGGTACGTGGGTATCTATAGGAGGAAGAAGTAGGTAGGTGGTCGCCCAAGGGGCCCACGAGATAGGGGGGCGCTCCCTGTAGCGGTGGGCACGCCCTCCACCCTCGTGGCCGCCTCGGATGCTTCTTGACTTGCACTCCAAGTCCTCTGGATTACGTTTGTTCCAAAAATCACGCTCCCGAAGGTTTCATTCCGTTTGGACTCCGTTTGATATTCCTTTTCTTCGAAATACTGAAATAGGCAAAAAAACAGCAATACGGGTTGGGCCTCCGGTTAGTAGGTTATTCCCAAAAATGATATAGATGTGTAAAGTAAAGCCCATAAACATCCAAAACGGGTAATATAATAGCATGGAACAATCAAAAATTATAGATACGTTGGAGACGTATCAAGCATCCCCAAGCTTAATTCCTGCTCGTCCTCGAGTAGGTAAATGATAAAAACAGAATTTTCGATGTGGAATGCTACCTAGCGTAATTCTCGATGTTATTTTCTTTATTGTGGCATGAATGTTCAGATCCAAATGATTCGAAATAAAAATTCATATTGACATAAGAAATAGTAATACTTGAAGCATACTAATCAAAGCAATCATGTGTTCTCAAAATAACATGGCTAAAGAAAGTTCATCCCTACAAAATCATATAGTTAGGCTATGCTTCATTTTCGTCACACAAGAATGCTCCCAAATTATACACCCCCGATGACAAGCCAAGCAATTGTTTCATACTTAAATAATCTCAAACTTTTTCAACTTTCACGCAATACATGAGCATGATCCATGGATATAGCACTATGGGTGGAATAGAATATGATGATGGGGATTGTGTGGAGAAGATAAAAAAGAGAAAGTCTCATATTGACGAGGATAATCAACGGGCTATGGAGATGCCCATCAATTGATGTAAACATGAGGAGTAGGGATAGCCATGCAACAGATGGACTAGAGCTATAAATGTATGAAAGCTCAACAAAAGAAAACTAGTGGGTGTGCATCCAACTTGCTTGCTCACGAAGACCTAGGGCATTTTGAGGAAGCCTATCGTAGGAATATACAAGCCAAGTTCTTTAATGAAAAATTCCCACTAGTATATGAAAGTGACAACATATGAGACTCTCTATATGAAGAATATGGTGCTACTTTGAAGCACAAGTGTGGAAAAGAGATAGTAACATTGCCCCCTTTTTATTATTTTTTTTCTTTTTTTTCTTTTTTGGGCCTTTTTTTGCCTTTCTTCTTTTTTTTCTTTCATTTCTTTGGCCTTTTTTTTGGCCTTTCTTTTTTTTCTTTGGGGACAATGCTCTAATAATGATGATCATCACACTTTTATTGATTTACAACTCATGAATTACAACTCAAAACTAGAACAAGATATGACTCTATATGAATGCCTCCAGCGGTGTAACCGGGATGGGCAATGAAACAAGAGTGACATGTATGAAAAATTATGTAAATTGGCCTTGCCACAAATACGATGTCAACTACATGATCATGCAATGGCAATATGACAATAGTAATGCGTGTCATGATGATAAACGGAACGGTGGAAAGTTGCATGGCAATATATCTCAAAATGGCTATGGAAATGCCATAATAGGGAGGTACGGTGGCTGTTTTGAGGAAGATATAAGGAGGTTTATGTGTGATAGAGCGTATCATATCATGGGGTTTGGATGCACCGGCGAAGTTTGCACAAACTCTCAAGGTGAGAAAGGGCAATGCACGGTACCGAAGAGGCTAGCAATGATGGAAAGGTAAAAGTGCGTATAATCCACGGACTCAACATTAGTCAAAAGAACTCATATGCTTATTGCAAAAATCACAAGTCATCAAAAACCAAGCACTACGCACATGCTCCTAGAGGGATAGATTGTTAGGAAAAGACCATCGCTCGTCCCCGACTGCCACTCATAAGGATGCACAATCCAAGGACACTTCATGTTTCAAATTTGTTACACAACTTTAACCATACGTGCATGCTACGGGACTTGCTAACTTCAACACAAGCATTCTTTAAATTCATAATCACCCAACTAGCATGACTTTAATATCACTACCTCCATATCTCAAAACAATTATCAAGTGTCAAATTGATCATAGCATCCAATTCACTTCCTATGATAGTTTTCATTATACCCAACTTGGATGCCTACCATTCCAGGACCAATTTATAACCATAGCAAATACCATGCTGTTCTAAAAAACTCTCAAACTGAAGCATGAGAGACTAGCAATTTCTACAAAATTAAGCCACCGTCGTGCTCTAAAAGATATAAGTGACGCACTAGAGCAAAAACTATCTAGCTCAAAAGATATAAGTGAAGCACATAGAGTATTCTAATAAATTCCAATCAAGTGTGCTTCTCCCAAAAGGTGTGTACAGCAAGGATGATTGTGGAAAACTAAAAGGCAAATACTAATATCATACAAGACGCTCCAAGCAAAACACATATCATGTGGCGAATAAAAATATAGCTCCAAGTAAAGTTACCGATAAACGAAGACGAAAGAGGGGATGCCTTCCGGGGGCATCCCCAAGCTTAGGATTTTGGATATTCTTGAATATCTTTGGGTGCCATGGGCATCCCCAAGCTTAGTCTCTTGCCACTCCTTATTCCATAGTCCATCAAATCTTTACCCAAAACTTGAAAACTTCACAACACAAAACTCAACAGGAAATCTCATAAGCTCCGTTAGTGAAAGAAAGAAAAACCACCACATATGGTACTGTAATGAACTCATTCTTTATTTATATTGGTGTTAAACCTACTGTATTTAAAGTTCTCTATGGTTCATACTACTTAATACTAGCCATAGATGCATCAAAATAAGCAAACAATAGACGAAAAACAGAATCTGTCAAAAACAGAATAGTCTGTAGCAATCTGTAACCCTTGAATACTTATGGAACTCTAAAAATCCTACGAAAATAGGAAGTCCTGGGAAATTTGTCTATTGATCTACAACAAAAAGAATCAACGCAAAAGCACGTTTCTGTGAATTAACAAAACTAATTTCGTGCGCGCAAAGTTTTTGTTTTTCAGCAGAATCAAATTAACTATCACCATAGGTTATCCTATAGGTTCTACTTGGCACAAACACTAATTAAAACATAAAAACACATCTAAACAGAAGGTAGAAGCAAAATTTATTACTAAACAAAAACAAAAAACACAAATAAAATTGGGTTGCCTCCCAACTAGCGCTATCGTTTAACGCCCCTAGCTAGGCATAAAAGCGATGATAGATCTAAATAGTGCCATCTTTGGCACTCAATTCATAAGTAGCTCGCATGATAGATTCATAAGGTAATTTGACTTTCTTTGTTGGAAAGTGCTCCATGCCTTTCCTTAATGGAAATTGGAATCAAATATTCCCTTCCTTCATATCAATAATTGTGCCAATCGTTTTAAGGAAAGGTCTACCAAGAATAATAGGGCAAGAAAGATTGCAATCTATATCAAGAACGATAAAATCTACGGGCACCAAATTTCTATTTGCAACAATGAGAACATCATTGATCCTTTCCATTGGCTTTTTAATGGTGGAATCCGCAAGGTGCAAATTTAAAGAGCAATCATCAAGATCATGGAAACCTAGAATATCACATAAAGTTTTCGGAATCGAGGAAACACTAGCACCCAAATCACACAAAGCATGACACTCATGATCTTTAATTTTAATCTTTATAGTAGGTTCCCACTCATCATTAAGTTTTCTAGGTATAGAAACTTCCAAATTAAGTTTTTCATCAAAAGATTGCATCAAGGCATCAACGATATGTTTGGTAAAAGCTTTATTTTGACTATAAGCATGAGGAGAATTCACAACAGATTGCAACAAGGAAATACAACCTTCTAAAGAACAATTATCATAATCAAATTCCTTGAAATCCAAGATAGTGGGTTCAATGCTATTTAAAGACTTGACCTCTCCAATCCCACTTTTACCAAATTTGCATCAAGATCTAAAAACTCCGAATTATTGGGACGCCTTTTAACTAAAGTTGACTCATCTCCAATCCCATTATTATTAAGATTCATATTGAAAAATAAAGATCTAATAGGGGACACATCAATAACTTTAAGATCTTCATCATTATTTTCATGGAAACTAGAAGAACACGCCTTTACAAAGCAATCTTTCTTAGCACGCAATCTAGCGGTTCTTTCTTTGCACTCATCAATGGACACTGTCATTGCTTTGAGAGACTCATTGATATCATGCTTAGGAGAAGTAGATCTAAGTTTCAAAGAATCAACATCAAGCGAGAGTCTATCAAATTCCTAGCCAAATCATCAACCTTGAGTGATTTTTCTTCAAGCAAGGCATTAAAATTCTTTTGAGAGATCATAAATTCTTTTACACTATTCTAAAAATCAGAGGGCATCTTATTAAAATTACCATAAGAATTATTGTAGGAGTTTCCATAATTATTAGAGGAATTACTAGGGAACGGTCTAGGATTAAAGTTTCCTCTATAAGCATTGTTACCGAAACTATTCCTACCAACAAAATTAACATCCATAGATTCATTATTATTCTAAATCAAAGTAGACAAAGGCATATCATTGGGATCAAGAGGAGCACTCTTAGTAGCAAACAATTTCATAAGTTCATCCATCTTTCCACTCGAAACATTTATTTCTTCTATAGCATGCACTTTTTACTAGAAGATCTTTCGGTGTGCCATTGAGAATAATTAGCCATAATATTATCAAGGAGTTTTGTAGCATCTCCTAAAGTGATTTCCATAAACGTGCCTCCCGCGGCCGAATCTAAAAGATTTCTAGAAGCAAAATTCAATCCAGCATAAAAAATTTGTATGATCATCCATAAATTCAAACCATGAGTAGGGCAATTGCGAATTATCAATTTCATTCTTTCCCAAGATTGGGCAACATGCTCATGATCAAGTTGTTTAAAATTCATAATATCATTCCAAAGAGTGATGATCTTAGCGGGAGGAAAATACTTAGAGAAAAAAGCATCTTTGCACTTGTTCCAAGAATCAATACTATTTTTAGGCAAAGACGAAAACCAAACTTTAGCACTATCTCTAAGGGGAAACGGAAATAACTTCAATTTAACAATATCATTGTCCGTATCTTTCTTCTTTTGCATATCACACAAATCAACAAAGTTGTTTATATGGGTAGCGGCATCTTCACTAGGAAGGCCGGCGAATTGATCTTTCATAACAAGATTCAGCAAAGCAGTATTGATTTCACAAGACTCAACTTCATTAAGAGGATCAATCGGAGTACTAAGGAAATCATTATTATTGGTATTGGAGAAACCACATAATTTGGTATTATCTTGCGCCATGGCGACAAGTAATCCACACACAAGCAAACAGAAAAAAGGTAAGCGAAAGAGAGAGGAGATTGGGAAAGAGAGGGCGAATAAAACGGCAAGGGTGAAGTGGGGGAGAGGAAAACGAGAGGCAAATGGCAAATAATGTAAATGCGAGGGAGATGAGTTTGTGATGGGTACTTGGTATGTCTTGACTTGAGCGAAGACCTCCCCGGCAACAGCGCCAGAAATCCTTTTTGCTACGTCTTGAGCTTGCGTTGGTTTTCCTTGTGGAGAAAAGGGTGATGCAGCAATAGTAGCGTAAGTATTTCCCTCAGTTTTTGAGAACCAAGGTATCAATCCAATAGGAGGCTCCTCAAAAGTTCCACACACCTACACAAACAAACAAAGAACTCGCAACCAATGCAATAAAGCGGTTGCCAATCCCTTCACGGCCACTTGCGAAAGTGAGATCTGATAGAGATAGTATGATAAGATAAATATATTTTTGGTATTTTATAATATAGATTCGAAAAGTAAAGATGCAAATAAAAGTAGATTGAAAGCTTATATGATAAAAGATAGACCCGGGGGCCATAGGTTTCACTAGTGGCTTCTCTCAAGATAGCATAAGTATTACGGTGGGTGAACAAATTACTGTCGAGCAATTGATAGAAAAGCGAATAATTATGAGATTATCTAGGCATGATCATGTATATAGGCATCACGCCCGCGACAAGTAGACCGACTCCTGCCTGCATCTATTACTATTACTCCACACATCGACCGCTATCCAGCATGCATCTAGAGTATTAAGTTCATAAGAATAGAGTAACGCATTAAGAAAGAAGACATGATATAGAGGGATAAACTGATGCAATATGATATAAACCCCATCTTTTTATCCTCGATGTCAACAATACAATACGTGCCTTGTTGTCCCTGCTGTCACTGGGAAAGGACACCGCAAGATTGAACCCAAAGCTAAGCACTTCTCCCATTGCAAGAAAGATCAATCTAGTAGGCTAAACCAAACTGATAATTCAAAGAGACTTGCAAAGATAACTCAATCATACATAAAAGAATTCAGAGGAGATTCAAATATTTCTCATAGATAAACTTGATCATAAACCCACAATTCATCATATCTCGACAAACACACCGCAAAAAGAGTTACATCAAATAGATCTCCAAGAAGATCGAGGAGAACATGGTATTGAGATCCAAAAAGAGAGAAGAAGCCATCTAGCTAATAACTATGGACCCGAAGGTCTCTGGTAAACTACTCACAACTCATCGGAGGGGCTATGGTGTTGATGTAGAAGCCCTTCGTGGTCGATTCCCCCTCCGGTGGAGCGCCGGCGAAGGCTCCAAGATGGGATCTCGCGGATACAGAAGGTTACGGCGGTGAAATTAGGTTTTTGTTGGCTCCTTGGATGTTATCGGGGTACGTGGGTATATATAGGAGGAAGAAGTAGGTCGGTGGCCGCTCGAGGGTCTCACGAGATAGGGGGCGCACCCTCCACCCTCGTGGCCGCCTCGGCTGCTTCTTGACTTGCACTCCAAGTCCTCTAGATCACGTTCGTTCCAAAAATCACGCTCCCGAAGGTTTCATTCCGTTTGGACTCCATTTTATATATCTTTTTCTTTGAAATACTGAAATAGGCAAAAAAACAGCAATACGAGCTAGGCCTCCGGTTAGTAGGTTAGTCCCAAAAATGATATAAATGTGTAAAGTAAAGTCCATAAACATCCAAAACGGGTAATATAATAGCATGGAACAATCAAAAAATTTAGATACGTTGGAGACGTATCACTCGACAGTAATTTGTTCACCCACCGTAATACTTATGCTATCTTGAGAGAAGCCACTAGTGAAACCTTTGGCCCCCGGGTCTATCTTTTATCATATAAGCTTTCAATCTACTTTTATTTGCATCTTTACTTTTCCAATCTATATTATAAAATACCAAAAATATATTTATCTTATCATACTATCTCTATCAGATCTCACTTTCGCAAGTGGCCGTGAAGGGATTGACAACCCCTTTATTGCATTGGTTGCAAGTTCTTTGTTTGATTGTGTAGGTGCGTGGGACTTTTGAGGAGCCTCCTACTGGATTGATACATTGGTTCTCAAAAACTGAGGGAAATACTTATGCTACTATTGCTGCATCAACCTTTCCACTTCAAGGAAAACCAACGCAAGCTCAAGACGTAGCAGGCATGACGACATGCAATCTTGGGGCGGGCATAGTGCTCCGATCGGAAGGCGTAGTGCGATCTAGTGGTTGCACGCTCCTAATCTAGTGGCCACTGTGTTACGCGTGAGTGCACGTCAGCGGGTGATCTACCTTTCATGCTCCAGCTCTGGCCATGTCGGCCATTGAGCCGACTGGCCTGGACAAAGCTCTCATTGACGAGGTGCTATTCTGCGGTTGTCTCCTCCACCATCGGTGTTGGTCTTTGTGGTGATCACTCTGGCCTGAGGCGGCAGGCTCACAAGGGACTGCGGTAGCCATTGAACGGTAGTGACGGTTCCTCTCGATGGTGCAGGAAGACGTCTATGAGTGGACATCTGCGAGATGGTGCAGGTGTTGGAAATATGCCCTAGAGGCAATAATAAATTAGTTATTATTATTCCTTGTTCATGATAATCGTTTATTATCCATGCTATAATTGTATTGATAGGAAACTCAGATACATGTGTGGATACATAGACAACACCATGTCCCTAGTAAGCCTCTAATTGACTAGCTCGTTGATCAATAGATGGTTACGGTTTCCTGACCATGGACATTGGATGTCATTGATAACGGGATCACATCATTAGGAGAATGATGTGATGGACAAGACCCAGTCCTAAGCCTAGCACAAAGATCGTAGTTCGTATGCTAAAGCTTTTTCTAATGTCAAGTATCATTTCCTTAGACCATGAGATTGTGCAACTCCCGGATGCCGTATGAATGCTTTGGGTGTACCAAACGTCACAATGTAACTGGGTGGCTATAAAGGTGCACTACAGGTATCTCCGAAAGTGTCTGTTGGGTTGGCACGAATCGAGACTGGGATTTGTCACTCCGGTAAACGGAGAGGTATCTCTGGGCCCACTCGGTAGGACATCATCATAATGTGCACAATGTGACCAAGGGGTTGATCACGGGATGATGTGTTACGGAACGAGTAAAGAGACTTGCCGGTAACGAGATTGAACAAGGTATCGGTATACTGACAATCGAATCTCGGGCAAGTACTATACCACTAGACAAAGGGAATTGTATACGGGATCGATTGAGTCCTTGACATCATGGTTCATCCGATGAGATCATCGTGGAACATGTGGGAGCCAACATGGGTATCCAGATCCCGCTGTTGGTTATTGGCCGGAGAACGTCTCGGTCATGTCTGCATGGTTCCCGAACCCGTAGGGTCTACACACTTAAGGTTCGATGACGCTAGGGTTATAAAGGAAGTTTGTATGTGGTTACCGAATGTTGTTCGGAGTCCCGGATGAGATCCTGGACATCACGAGGAGTTCCGGAATGGTCCGGAGGTAAAGATTTATATATGGGAAGTCCTGTTTTGGTCACCGGAAAAGTTTCGGGTTTTAACGTACCGGGACCATCAGGAGGGTCCCGGGGGTCCACCATCCCCGGAGGGCTGCATGGGCCAAGTGTGGGAGGGGACCAGCCCCAGCTGGGCTGGTGCGCCCCCCCCCCCCCCACAAGGGCCCAAGGCGCCTAGGGTTTGGGGGAGGGGGCGCACCCACCTAACTTGGGGGGTAAGTTTCCCCTCTCCCCCCTTTGGCCGCACCCTAGATGGGTTTGGGCTGGTCACCGCCCCTAGGGGTGGAACCCTAGGTGGGGGCGCAGCCCTCCTCTCCCCCTATATATACTTGAGGGTTTTCGGGCTGCCAACACAGGAGTTTCACCTCTCCCTGGCGCAGCCCTACCTCTCTCCCTCCTCCTCTCCCGCGGTGCTTGGCGAAGCCCTGCAGGATTGCCACGCTCCTCCATCACCACCACGCTGTTGTGCTGCTGCTGGACGGAGTCTTCCTCAACCTCTCCCTCTCTCCTTGCTGGATCAAGGCATGGGAGACGTCACCGGGCTGTACGTGTGTTGAACGCGGAGGTGCCGTCCGTTCGGCACTAGGATCTCCGGTGATTTGGATCACGACGAGTACGACTCCTTCAATCCCGTTCTCTTGAACGCTTCCGCTTAGCGATCTACAAGAGTATGTAGATGCACTCTCCTTCCCCTCGTTGCTGGTTTCTCCATAGATAGATCTTGGTGACACGTAGGAAAATTTTGAATTTCTGCTACGTTCCCCAATAGTGGTATCAGAGCCAGGTTTATTGCGTAGATTCTTTGTGCGAGTAGAACACAAAGTAGTTGTGGGCATCGATGTTGTTCAATATGCTTACCATTACTAGTCCAATCTTGATTCGGCGGCATCGTGGGATGAAGCGGCCCGGACCGACCTTACACGTACTCTTACGTGAGACAGGTTCCATCGATTGACATGCACTTGTTGCATAAGGTGGCTAGCGGGTGCTAGTCTCTCCCACTTTAGTCGGATCGGATTCGATGAAAAGGGTCCTTATGAAGGGTAAATAGCAATTGACGTATCACGTTGTGGTTTTTGCGTAGGTAAGAAACGTTCTTGCTAGAAACCCATAGCAGCCATGTAAAACATGCAAACAACAATTAGAGGACGTCTAACTTGTTTTTGCAGGGTATGCTATGTGATGTGATATGGCCAAGAAGAATGTGATGAATGATATGTGATGTATGAGATTGATCATGTTCTTGTAATAGGAATCACGACTTGCATGTCGATGAGTATGACAACCGGCAGGAGACATAGGAGTTATCTTTATTTATTGTATGACCTGCGTGTCATTGAACAACACCATGTAATTACTTTACTTTATTGCTAACCGGTAGCCATAGTAGTAGAAGTAATAAGTTGGCGAGACAACTTCATGGAGACACGATGATGGAGATCATGATGATGGAGATCATGGTGTCATGCCGGTGATGATGATGATCATGGAGCCCCGAAGATGGAGATCAAAAGGAGCAATATGATATTGGCCATATCATGTCACTTTTTGATTGCATGTGATGTTTATCATGTTTATGCATCTTATTTGCTTAGAACGACGGTAGTAAATAAGATGATCCCTCATTAAAATTTCAAGAAAGTGTTCCCCCTAACTGTGCACCGTTGCGAAAGTTCGTCGTTTCGAAGCACCACGTGATGATCGGGTGTGATAGATTCTTACATTCACATACAACGGGTGTAAGCCAGATTTACACACGCGAAACACTTAGGCTGACTTAACGAGCCTATCATGTATAGACATGGCCTCGGAACACAAGAGACCGAAAGGTCGAGCATGAGTCGTATAGTAGATACGATCAACATGAAGATGTTCACCGATGATGACTAGTCCGTCTCACGTGATGATCGGACACGGCCTAGTAGACTCGGATCATGTAATCACTTAGATGACTAGAGGGATGTTTATCTGAGTGGGAGTTCATAAGATGAACTTAATTATCTTGAACATAGTCAAAAGATCTTTGCAAATTATGTCGTAAGCTCGCGCTTTAGTTCCACTGTTTAGATATGTTCCTAGAGAAAATATAGTTGAAAGTTGACAGTAGCGATTATGCGGACAATAGAAAGCTTATGTTCTTAATGCACCGCTCAGTGTGCTGAACCCCAAACGTTGTTTGTGGATGTTGCGAACATCGGACATACACGTTTTGATAACTACGTGATAGTTCAGTTAAACGGTTTAGAGTTGAGGCACCAAAGACGTTTTCGAAACGTCGCGGAACATATGAGATGTTTTCGAGGGCTGAAATTGGGATTTCAGGCTCGTGCCCACGTCAAGAGGTATAATACCTCTGACAATTTTCTTAGCCTGCAAACTAAAGGAGAAAAGCTCAATCGTTGAGCTTGTGCTCAGATTGTCTGAGTGCAACAATCACTTGAATTGAGTGGGAGTTGATCTTCCAGATGAGATAGTGATGTTTCTCCAAAGTCATTGCCACCAAGCTGCTAGAGCTTCGTGATGAACTATAACATATTAGGGATAGATATGATGATCCTTGAGGTATTCACGATGTTTGACACCGCGAAAGTAGAAATCAAGAAGGAGCATCAATTGTTGATGGTTGGTGAAACCACTAGTTTCAAGAAGGGCAAGGGCAAGAAGGGATACTTCATGAAATGGCAAATCAGCTGCTGCTCCAGTGAAGAAACCCAAGGTTGAACCCAAACCCGAGACTAAGTGCTTCTGTGATAAGGGGAATAGTCACTAGAGCGGAATTACCCTAGATACTTGGTAGATGAGAAGGCTGGCAAGGTCGATAGAAGTATATTGGATATACATTATGTTAATGTGTACTTTACTAGTACTCCTAGTAGCACCAGGGTATTAGATACCGGTTCGGTTGCTAAGTGTTAGTAACTCGAAATAAAAGAGCTACGGAATAAACGGAGACTAGCTAAAGGTGAGCTGACGATATGTGTTGGAAGTATTTCCAAGTTTGATGTGATCAAACATCACACGCTCCCTCTACCATCAAGATTAGTATTAAACCTGAATAATTGTCATTTGGTGTTTGCGTTGAGCATAGACATGATTGGATTATGTCTATCGCAATACGGTTATTCATTTAAGGAGAATAATGGTTACTCTGTTTATTTGAATAATACCTTCAATGGTCTTGCACCTAAAATGAATGGTTTATTGAATCTCGATCGTAGTGATACACATGTTCATGCCAAAAGATATAAGATAGTAATGATAGTACCACCTACTTGTGGCACTACCATGCAAGTCATATTGGTATAAAACGCATGAAGAAGCTCCATGTTGATGGATCTTTGGACTCACTCGTTTTTGAAAAGTTTGAGACATGCGAACCATGTCTATTGGTGTATATGCATGAAGAAACTCCATGCAAATGGACCGTTTGGACTCACTTGATTTTGAATCACTTGAGACATGCAAATCATACCACATGGGCAAGATGACTGAAAGCCTCGTTTTTAGTAAAATGGAACAAGAAAGCAACTTGTTGGAAGTAATACATTTTGATGTGTGCAGTCCAATGAGTGCTGAGGCACGCAGTGGATATCGTTATGTTCTTACTTCACGGATGATTTGAGTAGATACTGTGTATATTTACTTGATGAAACATAAGTCTGAATTATTGAATGGTTCAAGTAATTTCAGAGTGAAGTTGAAGATCATCGTGACAAGAGGATAAAATGTCTATGATATGATCATAGAGATGAGTATCTGAGTTACGAGCTTTGGCACGCAATTAAGACATTGCGGAAATTGTTTCACAATTAATACCGCCTGGAACACCATAGTGTGAGGGTGTGTCCGAACATCATAGTTGCACCCTATTGGATATGGTGCGTACCATGATGTCTCTTATCAAATTACCACTATCATTCATCGGTTAGGCATTAGAGACAACCACATTCACTTTAAATAGGGCACCACGTAATTCCGTTGAGATGACACCGTATGAACTATGGTTTAGAGAAACCTAAGCTGTCATTTCTTAAAGGTTTGGGGCTGCGACGCTTATGTGAAAAAGTTTCAGGTTGATAAGCTCGAACCCAAAGCGGATAAAATGCATCTTCATAGGACACCCAAAATAGTTGGGTATACCTCCTAATTCAGATCCGAAAGCAATAGGGATTGTTTCTTGAATTGGGTCCTTTCTCGAGGAAAAGTTTGTCTCGAAAAGTTGAGTGGGAGGATGGTGGAGAATTGATATGGTTATTGAACCGTCACTACAACTAGTGTGTAGCAGGGCACAGGAAGTTGTTCCTGTGGCACCTACACCAATTGAAGTAGAAGCTTATGATAGTGATCATGAAACTTCGGATCAAGTCATACCGTACCTCGTAGGGTGACAAGGATGCGTACTGCTTCAGAGTGGTACAGTAATCCAGTCTTGAAGGTCATGTTGCTAGACAACAATTAACCTACGAGCTATGGAGAAGCAATGGTGGGCCCAAATTCTGACAAATGGTTAGAAGCCATGAAATCTGAGATAGGATCCATGTATCAGAACAAAGCATGGACTTTGGTGGACTTGCCCGATGATCGGCAAGCCATTGAGATAAATGGATCTTTAAGAAGAAGACGGACGTGGACGGTAATGTCACCGTCTATGAAGCTCGACTTGTGGCGAAGAGTTTTTTCACAAGTTCAAGGAAGTTGACTACGATGAGATTTTCTCATCCGTAGCGATGCTTAAAGTCCGTCGGAATCATGTTAGCATTAGCTGCATTTATGAAATCTAGCAGATGGATGTCAAAACGAGTTTCCTTACCAGTTTTCGTAGGGAAAGGTTGTATACGATACAATCAGAAAGGTTTTGTCGATCCTAAGGATGCTAAAAGGTATGCTAGCTCCAGCGATCCTTCTAAGGACTGGAGAAAGCATCTCGGAGTTGGAATGTACGCTTTGATGAGATGATCAAAGATTTTGGATTTATACAAAGTTTATGAGAAACTTGCATTTCCAAAGAAGTGAGTGGGAGCACTATAGAATTTCTGATGAGTATATGTTGTTGACATATTGTTGATCAGAAATGATGTAGAATTTCTGGAAAGCATATAGGGTTATTTGAAAGGTGTTTTTCAATAGAAAACCTGGAATAAGCTGCTTGAACATTGAGCATCAAGATCTATGAGGATAGATCAAAAACGCTAAATGGTACTTTGAAATGAGCATATACCTTGACATGATCTTGAAGGTGTTCAAGATGGATTAGTCCAAGAAGGAGTTCTTGCCTGAGATGTATGGTATGAAGTTAAGACTTAAAGCTCGACCACGGTAGAAAAGAGAGAAAGGACGAAGGTCGTCCCCTATGCTTTAGACGTAGGCTCTACAGTATGCTATGCTGTGTACCGCACCTGATGTGTGTCTTGCTACATATCTGGCAAGAGGGTACAAAAGTGATCAAGGAGTGGATCACTAGATAGCGGTTAAAATTATCCTTAGAGGAATAAGGATATGTTTCTCGATTATGGAGGTGATAAAGAGTTCGGCGTAAAGGGTTACGTTGATGTAAGCTTTAACACCTATCCGAGTGACTCTGAGTAGCAAACCGGATACGTATAGTGGAGCGACCATTTGGAATAGCTCCAAGTGGAGCATGGAAGCAGCATTTACAATATGACCTAGAGATTTGCGAAGTACATACTGATCTGAATGTTGCAGACCCGTTGACTAAAACCTCTCTCACAAGCAAAACATGATCAAACCACAGAACTCATTGAGTCTTAATCACATGATGATGTGAACTAGTTTAATGACACTAGTAAACTCTTTGGATGTTGGTCACATGGTGATGTGACCTGGGAGTGTTAATCACATGGCGATGTGAACTAGATTATTGACTCTAGTGCAAGTGGGAGACTGTTGGAAATATGCCCTAGAGGCAATAATAAATTAGTTATTATTATTCCTTATTCATGATAATCGTTTATTATCCATGCTATAATTGTATTGATAGGAAACTCAGATACATGTGTGGATACATAGACAACACCATGTCCCTAGTAAGCCTCTAATTGACTAGCTCGTTGATCAATAGATGGTTACGGTTTCCTGACCATGGACATTGGATGTCATTGATAACGGGATCACATCATTAGGAGAATGATGTGATGGACAAGACCCAGTCCTAAGCCTAGCACAAAGATCGTAGTTCGTATGCTAAAGCTTTTTCTAATGTCAAGTATCATTTCCTTAGACCATGAGATTGTGCAACTCCCGGATGCCGTAGGAATGCTTTGGGTGTACCAAACGTCACAATGTAACTGGGTAGCTATAAAGGTGCACTACAGGTATCTCCGAAAGTGTCTGTTAGGTTGGCACGAATCGAGACTGGGATTTGTCACTCCGGTAAACGGAGAGGTATCTCTGGGCCCACTCGGTAGGACATCATCATAATGTGCACAATGTGACCAAGGGGTTGATCACGGGATGATGTGTTACGGAACAAGTAAAGAGACTTGCCGGTAACGAGATTGAACAAGGTATCGGTATACTGACGATCGAATCTCGGGCAAGTACTATACCGCTAGACAAAGGGAATTGTATACGGGATCGATTGAGTCCTTGACATCGTGGTTCATCCGATGAGATCATCGTGGAACATGTGGGAGCCAACATGGGTATCCAGATCCCGCTGTTGGTTATTGGCTGGAGAACGTCTCGGTCATGTCTGCATTGTTCCCGAACCCGTAGGATCTACACACTTAAGGTTCGATACGCTAGGGTTATAAAGGAAGTTTGTATGTGGTTACTGAATGTTGTTCGGAGTCCCGGATGAGATCCCGGACGTCACGAGGAGTTCCGGAATGGTCCGGAGGTAAAGATTTATATATGGGAAGTCCTGTTTTGCTCACCGAAAAAGTTTCGGGTTTTATCGGTAACGTACCGGGACCACCGGGAGGGTCCCGGGGGTCCACCAACTGGGGCCACCATCCCCGGAGGGCTGCATGCGCCAAGTGTGGGAGGGGACCAGCCCCAGGTGGGCTAGTGCGCCCCCACACAAGGGCCCAAGGCGCCTAGGGTTTGGGGGAGGGGGCGCACCCACCTAACTTGGGGGGCAAGTTTCCCCTCTCCCCCCCTTTGGCCGCACCCTAGATGGGTTGGGGCTGGCCGCCGCCCCTAGGGGTAGAACCCTAGGTGGGGGCGCAGCCCTCCCTCTCCCCCTATATATACTTGAGGGTTTTGGGGCTGCCAACACAGGAGTTTCACCTCTCCCTGGAGCAGCCCTACCTCTCTCCCTCCTCCTCTCCCGCGGTGCTTGGCGAAGCCCTGCAGGATTGCCACGCTCCTCCATCACCACCACGCCGTTGTGCTGCTACTGGACGGAGTCTTCCTCAACCTCTCCCTCTCTCCTTGCTGGATCAAGGCGTGGGAGACGTCACCGGGTTGTACGTGTGTTGAACGCGGAGGTGTCGTCCGTTCGGCACTAGGATCTCCGGTGATTTGGATCACGACGAGTACGACTCCTTCAACCCCGTTCTCTTGAACGCTTCCGCTTAGCGATCTACAAGGGTATGTAGATGCACTCTCCTTCCCCTCGTTGCTGGTTTCTTCATAGATAGATCTTGGTGACACGTAGGAAAATTTTGAATTTCTGCTACGTTCCCCAATAGCAGGAGCAGTGCCACGTTGTGAGCACTGGCACTCGTTCCACCCCTCCTTGCTAAGGATAATGCGGTCGTCTGCGTCCGTCCTATAAGCAGAGGTGCTTACGTCCCTGCTTGAAGGCGTAGTTCGGCAAGCCTTTCTTTGTTCTCATTCGGTACTTTATTAAAAAATATCAAGTTTATAAAAGAATATATCAACATCTACAATCCCAAAATTGCTTCCATAGATTCATTATGAAATATATTTTTCTGTTATATATCTATATATTTGATATTGTAAATTTAGCACATTTTTCTATGTTTTTTATCAAACTTTAAAAAGATTGGCTTAGAAAAATCCTAGAACTTTGACTATTTTGGAACGGAGGGAGTAATACATAGCAGGTGTTCTAGGAGTTGTTTTTTTTTTGGAGCTCGGCCTCCATGGATGCCGGAATTTTTGTAAAATTCAAAACTGAAACTTCCCAGTTCCAAAAAAGAAAAAATCAGAAAAAAAAATTGTACAAGTAAACAAGGATCTGGTGTGTATGTGTGTAAAATTTTAGGACAAAATACCTTGAAATGCGGTCTGTGCAAAAACGACAAACTCATGCACTTTGAGGATGAATAGTGCATCTACCAAAAAGCACTCATTTTAACGCATTTCATCCAGAAAATTTACACACTTGTGCATTATGATATGTCTCTAGTTATATGTGTATTTTTTGTAAATGAAACGTGCAAATTTGAATTTTGGTCATTTCAAATTCGGCATCCATGGAGCCCGAGCTCCATTGAGCATTTTCAGAGTTCTAGTGGTCTGTTGGTATAGTAGCAATCGAACTTTGTTTACTTTTTTTTGTAGAAGAATTTATGATTGCCCTTTTCGCCTCTGGCCACTCCTTACCAATGTCCATCCTCTAGCGGCCGCTCCTCCCCAATCCATACCCTCTGTCTCGCCCACCTCCTCGATCTCTGTCGTCCTAACATGAACAACTGCAAAAAAAAAATGTATATAATTCTAATTTAATACAACTAAAATCTTTTTTTTCTGTTCCGTTGTAACGCGCGAACATTACACATGTAAAAGAAAAGTTGAATTCCGGGCCCATATTTAGCGCCGAGCTTGACCACTGGTGAAACAGCCTCCTTCCTCCCAAACCCAAACCCTCGCTTCTCCGAGAAAGAGGGGGAAAAACCAAACCTTGCAGCCGTCGCCGGCGCTCTCGCTCCCTCCTCCGCTCCGCTTCTCCCGCTCCCACCGGCCGGCATCGGATCAACGAGCGCGCTGTCCCATCCGAGAGCTCACCGGCAAGGGAGCAGCGACCTCGTCGTCGACGGCGACCTCGAGGCCGGCCATGGCGTCTAGGTCTTGCAGCGGATAGACCCCGAGGCCACCAGGTACTAGTTCAGGTACGGCCGCACTGCATCCCTCCCGATTCGGGACTTTCCTCCGTCGCCAGAGTCGCATTGCTAATGCCAATGCCCAATTTTGAACCGGAATAAATCCCTTCTTTTTACGGCCTCTCTGTCAGATTACTCGCGTATGCATACCTTAGTTCGTTACTCTTCTTATTACATCCCAGTAATCTGGCAAATCGGCTCAATATTTACTGTCCCGAAACAAGATAAATAGCCGATGTGAAATCGTGGTACTCCACCACTCGATTAATTTGCCTGTAGTGTGTAATTTGTGCTTGTGCTGTTGCTTTTTCTTTGCTTTCTTGGCCCAAAGCAATTACAGTTACCTTTCTAGCTTATTATGCCTCCCACACCAGTGTCACTTCCAAATCCATGACTTTTGTCAGTATATCTTGTGGTCTTGTGGAACAGGCCGGAGAAAGGAGCGGTGAGATTGTGTGGATCAACAGGTTTGGATCTTGGCTTCAGTCTGTAGTACCAGCAGCACCAGCAAGCAATTTAGTTCTCGTACCCTTGAGTTTTGTTGGCGATGAACGGCAAGAACTCCAACAAGAAAAGTGCCGAAGCTCCAAGAGAGGGAGACCCTTGGATGGATGTCAGAATATTGAAGGAGACCCTTGACTGCACCGTCTGCTTCGAACACTTTAGGACTGAGATCTATCAGGTAAATACACCAAGTATATGTTCTCTTTTTTTGTCAAATTATTATATGTGCATGTTGATATTGACTTGTCCTTAAACTTGAGCAAGTGAAGAGCTTTGATGAATTATCACTGAATGTAGTTCTATGTGCCAATAAAGAGTTTCTTGTGTAGTCGTAATAGCTATGGTAGCTGATAAAATAATGAAATGTGTAGCACTAACCTATCTTCTTGTTGTGTACGTAGTATATTCTGTTTTCCCCTTCTTATTTATGTTGACCATGGGGACCCAGTTAATCGTTTCATTTCCACAGTGTTCTGTTGGGCATTTCATATGCTCATCTTGCCGCGACAAGATACTTGACAAGAAGTGCCCCACATGCTCTATCAAAACTTCCTTCAACCGCTGCTTTGGGATGGAACATGTCGTTCAGTCAGTTGCATTTCCTTGCTCCAATGCTAAGTATGGATGCAGAGAGGGCACGCATACTATCAGAAGGAAAGGCATGAGCAGGTATGCACGTATGCCCCATGCTTCTGCCTAGCGCCCGACTGTAGCTTCACTGGGCCAACGTCTGAGCTCCTGGACCATCTCACCATCTATCACGCGTCTCCATGTACAGACCTCCCAGATTCTGGGACGGTGTCTCTCCGCTTAGACCCGGGCATACATGTTCTGGCACCCCACGACAAGAGCACCAACTACTTTTTCATGCTCAACATGGAGCCAGAGCGTCTTGGATATGCTATCTCAGTCGTCTGTGTCCAACCTAAAGCTACGGAACCCAAGTTCACATGTAGTATTTAGTGTGACTGCTCTGGGACAGGCTATTGTCTAAGTTCAAGTTTCCGGATAAAAAGCACTACACTCTCTGGTGGGCTACCGACGGACTATGACTTAATTCCGCCCAAGGGAAAGATTTCTTATGATAAAAACTTTATCATGGTTGGAATTACCATTCATCAAGCTTCAAGTGTCAGCAAATCCCGTGTTCTAGGAAAGGGCCCGACTTCTGCTCCAATGACCCTGTTTCCTCGTCGTTCTGATGACGATGGCGATGTACTCTGCAGATCATGTGTTCAAGGAAAGGGCCTGAGTTCTGCTGGAAATCTCCTGTTCCCTGATTATTGTTCTCATGAAGATGATGATATACTGTAATACCTTTAAGATTCAAGCGTGCTCTTCAATGGTAGTCCATGTTTGATTAAGGGGTCGATTGATGATATACTGTTAAGATCTGATTGGGCTTGCCGTTAATATGCCTGGGTGGGTTTCACCATTCTGGCTGCAGGATATATGTAGGTCGAGAGTCTGTACGATCCAAGTATCGGAGCTGTTTTGACAATGTGGCTTCTTTATGTGTTTTGTTGTCCGGAACTCGTGCCGTGGCATGTGAGGCTGTCCTTGATGTACTAGAAAAATATTATTGCTATGTCAGTAGATTTGTTTGCATGAACCACTAACTTGCAGATATCCTGTTTTTAATCTTGCACAATAACAGGGATGCATTTCTCTCTTCCAGTTTCTTTGTGCATTCATGAGAGCCCAATGTTGCAAATATTGGCAATATCGGGATGATGATGAAATGAATTGTTTTAATGAACTATAATTATATATGTATACATAGTGGTAATACTGCCAGGCACAATACTGTCTGCTACTATATGATGGCAAAATTGCAACTGGTTACTATGTCTGCGCTTTTAAGAAGTTGGTCATTACATGTTACTTTTTCAAGTTTGAAACAACTGAAATATGTCCACATATCCTTGTAGGGATGGCTAGGCATAGATTAGACTTACTGTATTTCCAAATATTGCTTATTGGATGCCATGCCATAATTTTTTGTTGGTGTTTTAGGATAAGGATATTGAACTTTTCAAACTCGTTTAAAATAAGTTGCTTGGAGAATTTTTGAATTTGTTTGCAAGAAAGATGACTATGTTTAAATATTGTTCTAAATGTGGTGCCCTTTTGTAATTTAGTTGATCATACTTGTTATCAAGTTGTCTTTTTTTTTTGCGATGAATCAAGTTGTCTTTATTAAACATGTGTCATCTTTGTCTGTTGGTGGATAAATATCTTAAACTAGTAATCCTCTGAAATGTGCAATCACTTCAAACTTTGTGGGATCTTATTAAATTATTATCAAATAGATACACGCCAACCTTTTCCAGACCGTTCTTTTCCAAACCCTAGGAGAGGCAATCTCTGGGCACATAGTGCTACCACTCTCCTCCACCGGTAGGTCGCCGCCCCCTTCTCCTTCGTTGGCTAAGCCAATGTGGAAGTGCGGGAGGCCTCAATCCACCGAATGGAGTTATAGATTTACCCTATTTCAGATTTTTAGATACGTTTTGTTCGTCGCGCTGGCCCTTCCAACCGAGGTCGCGCGGTGCTCAATAAAGTCTTCTCGGGTTGGCATTGTTGGTGGTGGCGGCGGCGCATGTCTGCGAATAAGGTTCCCCTGAGTTCCCCCATCTCATGTGTCGTCTACCGTAGTGCCGCTTTCCATTTGGACTTCCGGTACATTCTCCTTGATGTTGGTGCAGCCTCAGGGTGATGGTGGAGGCCTATGAGAGATAATGGAGATTTGGCTCTTAGATCTTAGGCTCTTCCATGGATAATGGTTTCTCCTCCAAGGTGTTTGTTCGATAGGATGGTTGCTTTGATAACTTTCCCTCCACATTCAACGGTGGTAGGCTGGATCCGGGCGATGGAGTGGCATTTGGTGGGACACCATCTGCTTGCCGAGGGACGAAGGCGGTTGGCCCCATGGACTTTGATGTAACCTTTTCTTTTATAGGGGGTATTTGTAGTACTGGTTGGATTAATAAATCGAGATGGTTTTTTGTAAAACAATAAAAATTAAATCCGAGATTGTACTTGATTTGGAATTTCGAGACTAATCATGTTCTCTGAAATTTTGATTTAGAGAGAGAAACCGTCAATGATTGAGAAAGGGAGAGAGTGTCCCAGGCCCATAATTACAGCCCATCGTCCTCGGCTCCTACACTTCTCGCCTGTCGCCGCCGCCTCCTCTTCCCCAACTCCATCGCTCCGATCAGTCTCCGGTCGACGCGCGGGGGCGGCGGGGTCCAGGTTTCTCCGGCCAGGCCTACCCTCCGGCCGCGGCTCGCTTCCACCACGGCAGCAGCAGGTATCCTGCCTCCTGCCCCCCACCCTCCCTCTTCTTTCCTCCCTCAGATCCAAGAACCGACCAATCCTCCCTCCCTCTTCCATCTTCCCTCCGTCAGCCAACCTCTGTTCGTATGGAAAATGTGATGATTACTCCTATGTACTTCATACTTTGAGACTATATTGTGTAATGGAGCTTGCATGGAAAGTGTTTGTGAAAATGCCTGTATGGATTTTTGTGTTGGATGAGTACGTGCTGTAGATTGGATATTGTGACGAGAGTATATTGCTTGCTGCAGATTGGTTGGTGTCCGGTGCAGCTTCATAGGTGGTTGTCATAATGCTTGTAGGGGGCAAACGGCTGCAGGTTGTAGTTCGAATTAGTGCATATGAGAAAATGTTTTTGTTCAAGCGGAGAAGCAACTGCTTTTGTTAAAACATGTTAGAAGACAGCAGTGCTATGCTTCTGCCAATTGGATAGTGTTGAGTGCATGTTCAACTTTATAAATTGTTAACTTGCAGTACTAGTACCTCGTTACAGCTTTGTTATAGCTAATCACAATAGTTTCTAGTTATAGAGGCTATTAAGAATGCCCATATGTGTGAAATTCCAGTCCTCAACCTGTTTGTTGATTGGCCTGTTTTGCAAATGTTTAATTGTTTTGTTGGTTTTCTATCATAATATCTTGTGGAACAGGAGCATAGAGCAGTGAGGTTGTGTTGATCGATAGGTTTGGATCTCGGTTGCGGTTTGTGATACTAGCAGTGCACACCAAGGAAGATACTGCGGGCACCTTGGAATTTTGTTGGCGATGGATGGTAGTAGCTCCAGCAAGAGAAAACCTGAAGCGCAGCGAGAGGGCGAGAGCAGCGCCAAGAGGCTCAATGTCACCGTGGGGCTGGAGTCCCTTGACTGCCCCATCTGCTCCGAGCCCCTCAGGCCTCCGATATTCCAGGTAAATGCACTATGTGTTGGCTTGTCTTTCAACGCGAGCTTTTATTTCAATTGTGTTAAAGCTCAAGATAAAATTAGAGCTTTTATGGAAGCTATCTTTCTTTGGACGTGATGCTACTTGGCAAGGAAGTGTTTCTTGTGAACGTGGCATAATGGCTTAACTCAAACAATGAACTATAGATTACTTACCTATCATGTTGTTTTATGTTTCTCGAAATTAAAATATATTTATGTTAGAACTTATCCTCATGGGACCCAATTGATCCTTTCTATTCCACAGTGCTCCGTGGGGCATTTCATATGCAAGGATTGCTGCGCGGATCGATTGAACAACAAGTGCCACTTATGCTCTGTAGAAACATCATTCGAGCGCTGCTTTGGGATGGAACATGTCGTCCAGTCAGTCACAGTAGGTTGCTCCAGTGACAAGTATGGATGTGCGGAGAAGGTCACCTACTACAAGAAAGAGGAACACAAGAAGGCATGCCCGTATGCTCCATGCTTCTGCCCAGAGTCGGGTTGTGGCTTGACCATTTCACCACCCAGCACAAGTGTCGGTCGACCACCCTCCCAGACTCTGGCATGCTGTCTCTCTGCTTACAGCCGGGCTTACATGTTGTGAGGTGCACCGGGAACAACTACTTTTTCTTGCTCAGCATGGCATCAGAGCCTTACGGACATGCCATCTCAGTCGTCTGCGTCCAACCAAACATGACAGAATCCAAGTTCACATGTAATATGAGTTATGACTGCATAACGACCGGCTGTTGTGGAAGTACAAGCTGCCACATAAGAAGTTCTTCACTCTCTGATGGGCTTCCGACAGTGTATGACTTAATACTTCCCAAGGGAAAGGTTTCTGATGATGCAAACGGTATCATGCTTAGAGCTAGCATTCATCATCAACCTTTAAGCCTCAGCAGATCCTGCTTTCAAGGAAATGGCCTGACTCCTGCTCTTCACCAAACGCCCGATGCTTACCATGATGGTGATTATGGTGATGAGGAGGATAATACACCTTTACGTATCAACAGATCCCATCTTCGAAGAGAGACCCCGACTCCTGCTGTTCAACGAAGTCCTGATACTTATGATGATGATGAATGGTTCGCGAGGATGATGAGGGTATCTGATTATAGACCTCTAAGTCTCAGCAAACCTCAAAGTATCTGTCTTGATACTGATGATGAGGAGGATGAAATACCTTGATCTCTCAGAAGATCCCACCCTGCTGTTGAACGAAGTCCTGATACTTATGATGATGATGCGCAGCAGGAGGAGGATGAGTATGATGGTAGACCTGTAAGTCTCGGCAGACCTCGAATTGTTCGACGAAGGATCTGTTCAGATACTGATGAGGAGGATAATATATGTACCTCTAAGTGCCAGCCGTGCTCGTGTACGCTAAAGGATTAGCGTGGACTTGCTGGTTGCTGTTATTCTGCCTGACTTTTGCAGTTCTGGTTCCAGGATATACTCCCTCCGTTCCTAAATATTTGTCTTTCTAGAGATTTAAAGAAGTGTCTACATACGGAGCAAAATGAGTGAAACTACACTCTAAAATATGTCTATATACATCCGTATGTGATAGTCCATTTGAATCTCTAAAAAGACAAATATTTAGGAACGGAGGGAGTATATGTCAAGTCTTCATCTTTATTTATGGTCTCAAGTATCGCCGTTGTTAAGCATTGCTGTAGCTCCTTGAACACATCAGTGTGCAGCGTGTGGCTCTAGAGTCTGAATGCATGGATGCGATTGCAGCTTTGGGCTCGATGATTGTGCCAGCTCATGTAATTTATGAGGAAATCAAGCTCCCCGTGATGCTTCTTCCAAGGGCAACCTTTCGGATGATGTTAGATTAGTAAATTTAACTCTACAACTATCAAGCTTATGAACAATAAGGTAAATTCATGTGGGTGAACTTTGCAGCGATTTATTGCCCGATATAGTAAAAAGTTAATTAGACTATAAGGATATGCAATCTACAGGAAAAACATCTGTGCAAGTACTCCAAACTTGTGGGCCGCTTTGATTCGGAAGATTCTAAAAATGCGGGAATAGAAAATCTTCTGTGGGTCTTCTCCTCCACTTGTTTTCTCAACTCGCTCAAGCTCGTCCTCGTTTGTCCTCTATTTTTCTCCACCTCTGATTCCCTACCGCACGGCGCACCACCGCCACCACGATACGCCGCTAGCAGCCGCCATCTCCCAACCGGAGATGCACAAGGAGCTGCAACCCATCGGCTCCAAAGCTGCGACCAATAAAAGGAAAAGCCGGAACCACCCGCAAACAGAATTGCAACCAGCAAGCGAAAAAGCTGCAATCGCGGCGCCCGCGAGCTACAATGGCGATGCGGGGTTGCGACGGTGCTGGAACCAACAACCAGAGATGTTGGAACCAACATATGTCGTGATGTTGGAACCTGCATCCCGTGATTTTTATTGTGACTCACGCACGAGAAGCATCTAGAGATGACCACGGGATGGCGGGTGCTGCAACCGTAATTGCTGGAAGCTGGAATCAGGGCGTCAGATACTGGAACCTTGGTGGCAAGATGCTGGAAGCTCGCAGCCGTCGATGGTGAACCACGTCGCTGAGGATGCTACAACCATGGTGGCCATTTGCTGGAACCAGATTTTGGTATTGCTACAACCGACCAAAAATTTTGCTACGACCCGAAGACGACGATCCATGCATGGTTTTGCTCGAACCAGCTGATGTTTTTTGCTTCAACTGACTTTTCTTGGATTTCTTAGTGCACAGATTTATTTTTTGCTGGAATGTGGTGCTATGATTTGTCGACAGCGGTGAGCCGAGAGGACGGCGATGCCGTGATTCGATGGGTGCGAGAGTTTGCTGGAACCAAATTGACTGCAAGCTGCATTAGGCTTTGATGGAGTTGCATCTAACAAGTGGATGGCGCTGGAAATCGACTACGTGATTGGCAGGGGTGTCTGGCGACGGCGATGGCGAGAGCTGCGGCCAGGGGTGCAGCAAGCTGCGTCTAACGACGAGCGTGGAGGGCGCGGGGGGGGGGGGGGGGGGTGGCACCTGTTTATGGCAAGCCATGGCAGCGCGGAGGAGGTGGGTGTGTGTGTGTGGGGGGGGGGGGGGGGGTCCGTTTGTGGATGAGACGATGCTAGACGAGGAATCAACAAGCGAAGCAAATCCCGGGCGTTTCCGTGTGTGGAATTGTACGGTCCTAGGGCGACCGGTCGAATTGTTGTGTCGGTGCGCCGACACCGAGTAGTACCCACAGGGAAAACAATGTTGAAGTTGCCAAGGTGGATCGTCGGGTTGGGCTAAAGAACTTCATCATCTTCGTCCAGTTCATCGTCATTGCAGTGTTGTGGTGTTGGTGTGCTGAGTGTGATCATGTGTAACATGTCGTAGTAGTGGGTAAGCTCACCAAGTAGGGTACAAGATGAGCACAACTCTATGCTCGAATGCAATCAAACAATGTGCACTCGTATGAGCACAGACAAGCAACCAAACACAATGCATACAGGCGTTGCTGCGATGTAGGGAACCAGGCACAAATGAGACAAGTATGCAAAGTACCTAAAACGATGCGAGCAACCAAACACATCCTAAAAGTTCCATCTGTTAAAAAATGATCCAAATTTCAAAAAATATTATTTTTAGTGAAATTTTCATAAATTCAAAGTAATGTCCGGGTTTAAAACACACATTTTCTAAATGTTCAAAACATGTTCCGTTTTTCAAAGTTCACGAACTCAAACAATGTTCGTGTTTTTAGTTTCAAGTTATAAAAAATCTTTGTAAATTTAAAAAAAATTCCAGTTTCAAATTTTGTTCATGTTTTCCCAAAAATGTAAGGGATTTTTGAAAAACTGTTAGGGATTCAACAACGATTCTCGTTTCCAAGAATATTCAGATATTCATTCTTATTATTTTGAAAATTTCAAAAGAATAAGAAAAATACTTCGAAGCTGACGCTGCATAGTAAAGCCTACCCACTTATTTTCCTGCCCACGCAGCTCGGAAAACCATATTTGCATAATAGAAAAAATATTTGAATCTGATGCTGGACTGCAATTTCAAAATAGAATAAATGTTCCCATTGAAAAAAACTGATTGTGTATTCCAAAATTGTTTGTGATTTTGAGTAAAATTTTGAAGTTAAAAAAAGGTACCAAATTTGGAAAATATTACTGTTTTAGTGAAATGTTCACACATTTAAAATAATGTTCACTTAAAAAACATTTTCTAAAATTGTTCCAAATGTTGAAACATGTTCCAGTTTTAAAAAACTGTTGACAAATTTGAAAAATGTTTGTATTTTTCTAAAAGGTTTATGATTAAAAAACATGCTTGTGAATTTCAAGAAATATTCCTGTTTCAAATTTTATTGGTGTTTTTCCAAAAATGTATAGAAATTTCAAAATATTGGTAGGAATTTTAAAAAATGTTCACGCTTCGAAGAATATTCAGAAATTCATTCTTAGTTTGTTTGAAAGTTCAAAAAAAATGTTTCAAATTTGATGCTACAGTATATTCATGAATATTTGCACTAGACACTGGTCAGTACTAGTGGCTCATGGTCGGGTCTTGGAGGTCATGAGTTTGATCCTTTAACTCGTCTCAACTTGCGCGGATCAACATACATGCCAATTAATTTCTTTAGTAGCCAAACGCTGCCAGTAGGGATGCATGTATTCGTCTTTGCTTTGCTTTATTACATAAAAAATGTTGGTCCTCCTATTAAATATAGGTACAGATTTTTGTCCCGTCCGCACATGGTTTCTTATTTTTATCGCTTGACCCCTAGGGTGGGCTGAACTGAGCCTACCGCACTTTTTTTTTCAGATGGATGAGCAGCAAAAAATTGAGGCCGCGATGGGATTGAACTATGAACCTTCCGTATTGTGACGATGGACAAAACCAACTCAACTAGCTTGCAATTACAATAGAAATAATCCTACCTTGGAGCTTTATACTAAATCCCACCGGTTTTATCCGTCCCTAGGTTGTCTGAAAATAAGAATTTTGTCTCGGGAATCATGAGCAAAATGAGAGACTCCATAATTTATTGCTGGTGCTAGCTCGCACGTGCCAATAAAAGAGAATATGATGGTTGGCTATAATTGAAAGAAATTGTGTGCACGTGCCAATAAAAGAGAATATGTTGGTTTGTCTATAAATTAAATAAATTTATGGGCATACGAGCGCTAAAATAATTGAAGAGAATAAACCCTTATAAAGAAGGGGTATTCATGCTTGGTTATGGGCTGATTATGCTAATGAAGTAGGATTTATGCACTGTACCTAGTAATCCATCTCGTTACGCTGTCGTAGGAGAGAGTGGTCAAAGCAACGACGTCTCGAAGGCTGCCGCGCTTCCATAGAATGAGGTAGCCAGAAAGCCGAGACGGAGGCAGACCCGGAGGAAAAAAATGCACGAGTTAGGTGGTCGCCGCCACGCCGACCAACCCCACCATTATCAAGATCTCACGGGCCAAACATGACATACTAGAAGGCCACAACTCCTCGCTCTATCGCCGACCACTGCAGAGACCGTTTTCGTTGGACACATCATTTATCTCTCTTGTTGCTTCTCGCAAAGAAAAATTCTCTCCATTGTAATGCACGGGCATATGTGATAATAACGCCTTTGTTCGGATCCTCTCCGCTTCACAACTGTAGCTCCCGGAGCGAAGGGAGCGGCAGCACAATTGCAGGGAGTGTCTCAAACCGAGCTCCTCGCGTGGAGCGGAGTTTCGAGACTGAAGAGTTTCCGAACATGCACTGAGTTATAACAAATTACCATGTCTACAATTTTAACAAGTTGAGCACTACATGTTACAGTTTCAAAGTTGAAGCAAAAATGAAATATATCAGTATATCCCTATAGGTCTAGGCATAGATTAAACTTTATGACCAAAATCGATTATTGGATACGATGCCATCTTTTTTTGCTCGTGTTTGTAGGATAAAGATGTTAAACTTTTATGAACATGATTTGTATAAAGCTTATGAAAGAGGAAGGATGATTTTAAATTTTTATAAAAGATGCCATATATGACTTGTTTTGTATTTTGAAACTGTTTTAAAGTTATTTTTAGACACATTTTAAAGTTTATTAGCGAATCAACCTATGGTTGAGTTGGTTAGGTGGACAGTGGTATCCCCAACCCACCAGGGTTCAAATCCTGGTGCTCGCATTATTCCTGGATTTATTTCAGGATTTCCGGCGATGCGCTTTCAGTGGGAGGAGACGTTCCCGTCGACGACGAGACGCCTACGGTGACTTCGTAAGTCTCAAGATGATATGCCGGCTCAGTCTCTCGAAGGTGCTCATAGGGATAGGGTGCGCGTGTGTACGTTCATAGGGATGAGTGTATGCGCGTGTATATGAGCGCTTGTGTCTGTACTGATGCTCAAAAAAAAAGTTTATTAGGAGAGGCAAAATTAAGCGAGCTCACACGCACGCGCACACACACACACAAAAAAAACAATTACCCAGAACGCAGACGGCCAGGCCCATCATCCAGCCCACTCTCTCTCGCGCAGCCACTCCCCTCTCGCGCCGCCAAACTCTCCGCCGCCGTGCCGCCGTCGCGCTCGCCTCCTCCTCTTCCCCCATCTCTCCAATCAGGCCCAGGCCGACGACGCGCGGGCGGCGGGGTCCAGTAGAGAGATCGCCGGCGAGGGAGCATCAGTCTTCTCACCACTTACCTCGGAGAGGGAGGTCACCGGAGGCGGCGACCTCGTCTCCGACGGCGCGGCCATCAGGAAACGGCGACCAGGTCTTCCAGCGGATAGACCCCACGATTCGAAAACCTAGGTACGTCCGCATCGCTCTCGATTCGAAAACCTAGGTCCGTCGGCAGTGCCAAACTCTGAATCCGGAATAAAAACTTCTTCCTTTTACCGCTTCTCTGTCAGATTACCTGCATATGCATCGTCGCTCTGATTACGCAATAATGTCCTGCTATCGTATCGGTGCGAGCCTAATAGCGCAAATCGGCTCAAACACACTTTTCTGCCAGATCGAGAAAACCACCATACGTGTTAACATAACAAATTGCAGTCCTCGACCTGTTTGATCAATTATTCAGGCCCGATTGCAAATGCTCGTTATGCACACCACACCAGTGCCATTTTGTGACTTTTATCTGTGTATCTTGTGGAACAGGGGAGCAGGGCGGTGAGATTGTGCTGATAAGCTAGTGCGTGTTGCGTTTGTAATACTAGCATACACCGACCAAGCCAGTGCGCGCACCTTGGATTTTTGTTGGCGATGGATGGCAGTAGCTCCAGCAAGCGAAAAGCTGAAGCGCAGCGGGAGGGAGAGAGCAGCGCCAAAAGGCTGAATGTCACCGTGGGGATGGAGCACCTTGACTGCCCCATCTGCTTGAAGCCCCTCAGTCCTCCAATACTCCAGGTAAATGCACGGCGTGTTGTCTTTTCTTTCGACTCAAGCTTTTATCTCAGTGATAAAGCTCAAGGTTAGATAAGAGCTTTGATGAATCTATCTTTGGACATGGTGTTACTTGGCGAGGACATGTTTCTTGTGAGTGTAACATAATAGATATGGCAACTCAAACAATGAACTGTAATATTACTTACCTATCATGTTGTTGTCTTGTGTTTCTCGAAATTAAAATGCACATTTATGCCTCAAGTTATCCTCATGGGACCCAATTAATTCTTTCTATTCCACAGTGCTCCGTGGGGCATTTCATATGCAAGGATTGCTGCGCGGATCGATTGAACAACAAGTGCCACTTATGCTCTGTAGAAACATCATTCGAGCGCTGCTTTGGGATGGAACATGTCGTCCAGTCAGTCACAGTAGGTTGCTCCAATGACAAGTATGGATGTGCGGAGAAGGTCACCTACTACAAGAAAGAAGAACACAAGAAGGCATGCCCGTATGCCCCATGCTTCTGCCCAGAGTCGGGTTGTGGCTTCGCTGGACCAACAAAGGTGCTCCTGGACCATTTCACGACCCAGCACAAGTGTCCATTGACAACCCTCCCAGACTCTGGCACAGTGTCTCTCTGCTTGCAGCCGGGCTTACATGTTTTGCAATGCACCAGTAACAGCTACTTTTTCTTGCTCAGCATGGCACCGGAGCCTTTTGGACATGTCATCTCAGTCGTCTGTGTCGAACCAAACAGGAGGAAATCCAAGTTCACATGTAATCTGAGTTACGACTGCATAACAACTGGCTGTTGTGGAAGTACAAACTGCCACATAAGGAGCTCTTCACTCTCTGATGGGCTTCCGACAGTGTATGACTTAATACTTCCCAAGGGAAAGGTTTCTGATGATGCAAACGGTATCATGCTTAGAGCCACCATTAATCATCAAACTTTAACTCACAGCAGATCTTGTTTTCGAGGGAAGGGCCCGACTTCTGCACTTCAACAGAGGCCCGATACTTGTGATGATGATGATATACCTAAAAGTCGTAGAAGATCTCACCCTGCTAAGGAGGAGGAGGTGGAGGAGGAGGGTGAGAATGATGAGGACAATGAGGAGGAGGAGGAGGATGGAAGACCTTTAAGTGTCACAAGATCCCACCCTGCTGAGGTGGAGGAGGAGGATGAAAGACCTTTAAGTGTCACAAGATCCGACCCTGCTGAGGTGGAGGCGGAGGAGGATGAAAGACCTTTAAGTCTCAGAAGATCCCACCCTGCTGTTCAACGAAGGCCCAATACTTACATGATGATGGGCAGGTGGAGGAGGATGCTAGACCTGTAAGTGTCAGCAGACCCCGTCTTCAAGGAACGGCTCCGGCTCGTGGTGTTCAACAAAGGCACTATTCTGATACCGATGAGGATGATTTACCTATAGCTTTCAGCAGAGCCCGTGTCCAAGGAATGCATCCAGCTCCTGCAGTTCAAGAAAGACACTATTTTGACACCAGTGATGAGGATGATTTACCTATAGCTTTCAGCAGAGCCCGTGTCCAAGGAATGCGTCCAGCTCCTGCAGTTGAAGAAAGACACTATTTTGACACCAGTGATGAGGATGATTTACCTATAGCTTTCAGACCCTTTATTCGAGGAACGGTTTAGACTCCTGCAGTTTAAAGAAGGGGCGTATTCTGGTACTGATGGTGAGGATGAGAGGCCTTTATGTTCCAGATTTCCCGTACGCTAAAGGTTTTCCGTGCACTTGCTGTTCTTCTGCCTGGCTTGCACCGTTCTGGTTCCAGGATGTATATGTCAAGTCTTTATTTATGGTCTCAAGTATCGCCTCGACGTTGTTAAGCATTGTTGCAGCTCCTTGAACATATTACTGGGCAGCGTGTGGCTGTAGAGTCTGAATGCACTTACATGACTACTATAAAACAGTACTGTATGTTATATAGGTACATTTCTCTGCATTTACATGACTTCCGAGTATGAACCATGACCTTTTGCAGTTATGATGTTTATATATCTCTTTTCCTTTTCATTTCTGTGTGGGTACACGAGATCACAAGGTCGCAGATAGCGGCGCAGTATCTGCTGGGTGATAAGATGCGATGTTTTTTTTTTTTCTGAATTCGTGCAGTGGCCGATCAGATGTCTGGTTATCTGAAGACAGAAATGAAATCCTCCATAATTTGTAGCTGGAGTACTTTGTTGCTTTCAGCTTCTTTTTCAGCGAGTTATACTACTAGAGTTGTTGAACATGCAGAACAATTTATGTGGGAGAAATCATGAATTTTGCCGGTGAGATATACTACTGGCCGTAGCCCTCGGAGGAGCAGCTGTGGAGCTTCCTTTTATCTCTATCAACTGAAACTTTTTTCACTGTTGTGTGGATAGTCAATTCTACATGAGGATCCCATCTAGTCCAACATCGGTCTACATGGCAAATTGACAAAAGTCAACTTAACAAATGTCCAGTCAACTCGTAATGGTCAACAAGTGAAGGAGAAGAATGAGCTAACAGGGATAATCCAAGGATGAAGGTGGAGGCGTGAGTGGGTTAGTCCACCACGGACCCTGCCCCCCCCCCCCCCCCCCCCCCCCGGGTCTACCATAGACCAAACCAAATTTTACCATCACCATGGATATCTTGGCCTCAGAACGATGACGACGAGGGAAAGGGGAGTTTTGAGGTGGCCTTGTGTTCGACCCGAGCCACTAGTTGAGCACTTCTCCCGTCAAAGGGAGGGAAGTCTTGAGGCGGCCTTACCTTCGATCCAAGCTGCTAGTCTAGACGCTCTCTTCATCACCTATCTCAAGATATGATTAAGCCAAGTCATGCTCGAACGAGATGACCAAACCTATTCATAAACATCGACATGCCAACTTTTGTCTCGGTGTACGGCGACTTTCGCATACTCCCCCATACACAACCCCTGCTAACTTTACTTTGCAAGTGCTAACAATGACATATCCCATCCTCTTCTATTGTCTCTACGACAACAATATCCAGGTGTTTCCTTCTGTATTTCGCTGGTTGTGTACATCTATGATGCGGAGGTTGGAAGCTGACCTCTTTGCAGTTGCATCATCTAGATACACGGCGAAGAATCTTTAAAACTCTTATTTTAAGAAATCACAACAAAATACACACACACACGCACTTGTACTTAGCTAGCACTGTTCAGAAGAGCCATTACTTAACACATGCTATCGCGAAGCCAGACGATGAGAGCTCAACTTCACAACCAAACATTGAATTCCCTTTGGGGTTTACGAAAAATCACATTGAGTTCAAGTGAAATAGATGCTGGCTTTGTGCCGTGATAGTTGATACTGCCCTTCCTTCGAGCATTAGTTGAACTAGCTTGCAACTGGGAAGATCAATCGCCTGTTCCAATGAGTTTCAACTGTTCGAGAAAACAAACAGACATCAAACATACATACACAAACATTTTTTTTAAACATCACTAGTTAATTAGTATCAAAAAGAAATTCCTGGAAAAGAAGGTATTGAAGAGAACTTAGGTGCCTTACAAGGTTATTATTTGGTACCCTCCAGTAGAACCCCTGGAGCAGGATTGGTGCGACGTTGCATGCTACCAGAACAAAAATCATTAGGGCATGCTTTCCCATCAACTCCATTGGGAGAACCGGCCTCTTGTAACCGTACACGTCCACCTACAAAAATAATATTTAGTACATAAAACGGAGAGAATCAAGTGTAATATTAGAGATAAATCCAACTCCATGCGCATGACAAAACTTGTTTTTTTTTTTCATGCTGCAAGGGCAAGCGCAATCCAAGCATTTACGTCTACGATGCTCTCAGGACTGAACTGTGCCCTGCAAATGTTCAAGACAGTGCCCCACAGGCAACCAAAAACATGCATGACTCCAACGCTTTTGTTTCTCAGTTTCCTCTTCTCTAATTCATATTTAGCTTTTTTATTAGAGTAGATTTAATGTGTAAATATTTAAACTAGTCAAATTGCACCGAACCACCAAACCTAAACCGATCAACCAAAACCAGACACATTACACTCATGAGACTATTCTGCGGATGTTTTGGATAATGTGAAAGTGGTTTCCTATGCTCAATAAATAAACTCAAGAAAATTGGAGTAAAAACATATAAACAAAACATACCATTAAATTTATTATAAATCAATGAAAATTTTACATACAATGTAAAATATTAGATAGTCGAAACCACCATGTTCCTAATTTATGTGTTACTTTTAATAGTTTTCTCCTTCTCCTTAATTTCTATATTTTGTGATTGTTTAATCTTTATTTTAATTAAGTTTTGGGATTATTTCTAAAAAACTTGCAGCTTTTCGTATGCTTTCTTGAAGATTTTTTTTGTTAACTTTATTGGGTGGTCCAATGCCAGCTACTACCATTGGAACACCCTTAGAATAGCAATCCTTTATTTTCATGGGTGAGGTTTTTATTCGTCTAGTTTTAGAGTTGAGAGATGAAATATAAACTCAAGTTTTGGAATGTGGGATTAATAGTAGATTTTTATAATTAATAAAAAAAATCAAATATTTAAACTCCTTTTGTTTATAGTAACAAACCAACAGATAGATCCCCGTGAAGAAAAGGCCAGCTGTGCCGGCGGTTACACATGTGTAGCTAAGACTGTATAGTGACTTGTTCATGCGCAACCCTGCATATATGTCAACCCAAAGCACATCATTAATCATGATGTTTACAAAGTCATAAACTTATTTTTTTGCATTCACAAGATAATTAATTAATCAGAAAAATAATTACCAAACAAGTCGAGTGAGAAGCCTAGAGCCAATAAGCTCAACGCCGAGAGGGACCACCGCACCATTCTCTCATCATGCTCCTGCACGAATGATGTAAAGTTAATCATCGGGAACTAGGATTTTTTTGACGGTGAACTAACGCATAACAACAAATCGGGCTGGTCTCTGGACATTTCATAGCAACAAGTTTAAATGACAAACAAACTGAATCACTCATGAAAATAATGGTTTCCTCATTTGAGACAAGCAATAACTTTTGCCATGAAAAGTCCCTCGTAGTTGCTTAGTCGGGGAGAGAGTAAAATCCAGTGGCCATCATATAAAAGGAAAACTGAGATTCTGGTGAGGCAGAAGGATATATATACTTTAAAGTGGATGATGACATGTCCGAATTGAAGCCCGACCAAGCAGGTGACTATTGCCATCAAGGAGCTACATTGTACATGAAGATGATTAGTATATAGCGAGATTAAAATGCATCTTCAATTGCTCAATGGCTAACTGAGGTAGATGCCACTATTTCCACACCTTAGGAGGCCCTCTGGATCGAAAGGGGCTTCACACCATGGTGCCGCATCAGACGGGAGCGGTCCATTGTTGGGGGAGTTGATGCTGCACCACTGCAAGTTCCAAATGGAAAGATGAGAGAACTTGTCACCATCATACTAGGAATATTGAACAAACAAAATATCTAGAATTTCATGACCCCACTATCTCTTGTGGTTACTATTTGACTGAATATATACCTCTGTTTTGAGATAGACCGGGCGTGTATAAAGATGCTGGATTCCAAATATACTTCGGTCGATCATGCCAACGGCATTGCAACCTGGTCCTGTATGCCCTCTCACTCCACATTTCACCTGTGTTTAATCAAAGAAAAAACAATAACAAAGGTTCTAAGGTTCCGAAGACAAGAATGCATACGAATACGAAAGGACAAATAATTTTCAGAAGTGAAAGCTTACCACAAAATGCTTCATGGTTGAGTCCGATGATGTGACATTATACACCCAGTCCGGCACGGGCAAACAGTACAAAATCACCGTGTATGTGGACGTGAGGACTAAACCCACAAGACTTCGCAAAAAGAATTGAAGGGATGAAATATGTGAATAATTACAAGGCAAATTAACTAGTTAAGTAACGAGTTTGTATAGGTCAGTGTGCTATGCTCACAGCTGGCATCGGTATTTTCTGATTATTGCATAGCCAGAGCCTATGCCACCTTCTCTACCATCCCGTAGCCAGATTTCGCATAGTGCCACCACCAGGTATGCCATTGCAATTCTCTACATCAAATGAGATATATCAAACAAAATGGTATTTGTTGTATTGAATCACATGCACAGATCTCCCTCTTATTCTTTACATGAAAGTAAAAAAGATTTTGTTATGTGTGTGACCGAACAAAGAATTATGTTCGTAATGGATAGGTTGGCGATGATTGGTACCTGTAAGACACCCATCAACCGTATCTTGCCAATATCAACCCCATATGTAAGATCATGTATGTTGTGGAAGAAGCCACCTTGAAAATAGAAGTTCATAGCTTTACAACTATAAAATGTTTGCTCTCAGAGCCACTTGGATTTTCTATTGCTAAAAAGGGCACTTATTTTCATGACCAAATGATTACTCCACGTTTATTAAATATAGTTTACTCCACCATTCTATAACTAATGTAACAACATATTATATTATGACCACGAGAGCTGTATAATAAACCACTCTACTAAAATTTAAGAATATATTTTTATTAAACATTAAGGAAGAGCATTTTGGGTTCATTGAATACATTTTTAGGGTTTTAGCCCCTTATTTAATTTTGAGGCTTTGAAATATTCCTCAACTCAAATTTCTTTGAATTGAAACATGATGCATGATTACCTCTAATGCAACTATTTAGATTATATTATTATAGGGTTGTGACACTACTATAGTATGTGGACGAACAATCATGTAGTAAACCAGACTATGTTTGTAATCAAATTGATAGGATGGCCAAAATAGCATAGTTGGCATGTCTTCTGATGAAGGTCACTAGCTAAACGCATGTGTATTTACCTTGAAGCAAGAGGCCTAGAAGAAAGAGCTTTGCAGCTCTGAGCACAGCCTTCTTGGTTGCTGACACTCTATTTGACACCCTCTGCACAAAACTTGGTTTAGCCGTGAGTTGGTATTAGTGTTTGATAATTTAATACTATGAGCACTAGTAGTACTTTGTAGGCGAAGGCCAATGAGATTCCCACGACGAAGAGGAAGAAGGGGAACACAAAATCCGCTAGTGTGGCGCCATCCCATGGTGAGTGGCTTATCTTTGGAATGAGACCACCAACATCATCGGCAATGATCATGAGCTGTAATGTATAGATATTTCATTAGGTTAAATTAATATGTGGTGGGAGAGGTAAAAAATTAATTTTGAGGCCTAACCCGTGGCTTCTGAGTTGTAACATTGTTTTTCTAGTTAGGCCTTAATTAATAAAAAGAGACAAACCTTCACCCTTTTTAAAAATGAAATAGAACAGATATGATTTAATGTAAAGGCAGTTTCTTCCAAACAATGTTTCATGGAGGTCCAAAGATTTCAGTGTTAAGGTCTCCAAAAAGCTTAGGACACATACAATTTACTCAGGAAAAACAAATAGTTTTCACGAGTTATTAATTTCATATTGGAGGCTTTCAAATTGTAATTAGTAGCACTGTGAGGGGAGGCCCTTACAACAACAGCAAAAATCAAAGACAGCGTATCATAGTGCTAGGACCAGACCATAAGAAATAAAAAACAATTTCTCTCTTCCGTCACATGAAGTTAGCAAGTGGTTGCCAGGTTGAGTGGTTGGAGTAAGCATCGACGGAATTTTGTTGGTCTAAGTTAAGTTGAAGCCCAACTTATGACCTTATAAAATAAGGGCCAGAATGCCTTTATGCCAAATTATCTCTTTTGCTTATTTTTATGTGTAATGTGTCGTAGTAACCCCTTTGCAGTGGGTTAGATTATATTATTTGATGTCTCTACCTTAGTTTATTTTCACGTCATGCATGCATGAAGCTATGTGTTCCATTGTGTGCTTTGTGACCAATACTCTATGAGCATAGCTAGAAAGGTAGAAAGTTGGCTGACCGCAACGGTGATCCCCCTGAAGACGTCGAGCGACACCAGACGCTCGCGCCCCTGCGCTGCCGCCTGTGTACTGCTCGTCATCGTTGTGCCACTGCCGTCACCCGCCTCGACGTCGAGGTGGTGTTCCTCATGTCCCTCCTGAAGCTCACCACCACTGCCATGGACGATGATCTTCGGCGCCGACATACTGCTGATGATGATAATGGTGATGGTGAGCGCTAATATCTCTGAGCTTCCATTGTTCCACCCACTGGCCACTGCAGATTTATAGACAGGGCGCACAAACGTCTTGTGCTGCCTCCATCAGCAAAACCGCATTCTTTTTGTTATTCAGAAAATCCGCGACCACAAACCAAATCGGAATCAACCTGCATTACAATAAGAACATTCAGTCCTAATGGTCTAGTTCAGTTCAGAGAACCAACCAAGCAAACCTTAAGAACATATTCCATGCACGCGTGTAAAATGCTTTTGTCCTCACCATTTGGCTTCGCATAGCTAACATATGTATATATCCCCTGCAAGTGGGCTAATACGTATATGTTTTCATCCTCCATATCCCACGCGCTTCAAATTTGAGAGACAATTTCACTTCTCTCGATCTCTGCACCAAATAGAGAATTAGAGATGCACACAACCATTTTTTCAGTATTAGTAGCTGGTTTTTTATCTTGACCAAGTCTGACCCTCAATGATATTTAACTATGAGTACCATAAGCATTATATTGATGCGTAGTCCCACCCGAGTGTGGTTTTTCTATACCCTGGTGCATTACACCATGATGAATAGGAAAAAAATAGCAAATAAATTTTTTCTAAAACTTTGTGGCTTGATTATGATCAAAGGTTCGAGGCGCTTGCAAATTTTTGTTGCCAAATGTGCTCAAACTTGTGTGCACTGTTTGATGAGCAGAATTTTTGGTTTGTTTGTATGGAGCTCATTTTATGTTATTGGGCCACCAAATTTTGCAAGCACCTAAAACACTTGGTCATAATGAAAGTCACAAAGTTTCAGTTTTTTCCCTATTTGTTTTGATTTTACTATTCATCATGAGCACAATGCATCTGGGTGTAGCGCAACTTTTTCAGGCTGGCCACGCACCAAATTCGGTTCTCAAGTAAATGAAGGGGAAGATCATGTACATCATGCATCAATTCTAAGAATTAAAGGTCAGACCGCACAATGAATGCCTAACCGCATGCACCAATCTCCACCATGGTGCATGCAGATCGAGTAGCGCTTGAAGGTGACTAGGTAGGCCGTCATTTTGTTGATTTTTTCCGGATATCTTTGTTGCCGGGCTCCCCCCTTTTTGGTTGTATTCTTCTTTTGTCGGCTTTAATCTTGTGCTGGCTGTCATTTTTCTTGCTGGTGATGATGAGCTACTCCCTCCGGTTGGTTTTATAAGTCGGGCACATGTTTTTAGGTTCTCTATTTGGCTAATAAAATTAATATGTATAATATGCCAAGAAAATTATATGGTAAAAAAATTATTTGGCGGCGAACCTAAAGATTATTTTAATGTGATACAAGTTTCCGTAGTCAAATTAAAGACCTAAAAAACCCTGCCCGACTTATAAACCTAACCGGAGGGAGTACTATCTCTGAGCTTCCACTGTTCCACCCCCTGCAGATTAATACACCAGCGGCGCGAACGTCTTGCCTTTCTGCTGCCCCCATCAGCAAAATCACATATATGTTTTTGTTACGTTATCCATCATTATACTAACAACTATCCATGCACGCGAACACCTTAATTTATAGGTGCTTCCAATCTCTACCATGATACATGCACACCTGCACTTCAGCATGACCAGGCAGGCTGTCGTTTTTGGTTTTGTTCTTCTTTTGTTGGCATTTCTCTTGTGCTTGCCTGTCATTTTCGCTCCTTTCCCCCCATGTTTTTTCATTTCAAATTGGGACGCAGACCAAATCGGATTCACCTGCATTACAATAAGAACACTCAGTCCCAATGGTCTAGTCCAGTACCCAGTTCAAGAACATATTCTATAGATGCGTGCAAAATGCGTTCGTCCCCGCCGTTTTGGCTTCGCATAGCTAACAAACATATCCCTGCAAGTGGCAAAGCCGATGGTGCTAGTGGTTGTGATGACAGAGAAGGAATACCAGGTAGGTAGAGTTTTAGCATAAAAACGTAACATATCCCTACAAGTGCCTAATTAGCATTAGGTCAGGCCGGGGACCCCACAGAGAAAAACATTAGGTCAGGGGAAGAAGGATGAGGTATTTAACAGGGGAACGATCAGACTTGGGTGTGCTGTGACACCTACACCAAACCCAACCCCAACCAAAAGTGCCCGACGGCTAGCAAACTTTGGTGTTTGCTTGCTTGGACGATCCGTGCCAACTCGTCGCCGGCGCCACGAGTTTATGTTAGTTTCACGGCTAACCGGGGGAGGCTGCAATCGACTTCGGCCGGAGTGGGTGCGCTTTACATGTTGCATATGCTTTATTAATGAAGGAGTTTCAGTGTGAGATCTTCAAATTAAGCAAGGCATGACTCTTTTTCAGTTAAGCAAGTCGTCACAAGATGCACTTTATGTTGCCCTTTGGTGCTAAGTAGCTTAGCCTATTTGGTCCCGTTGGCTCTAGTCTTTTGGGTGACAGAAGGGGTGCTTATCTTCTTCTCTTTTTCAGAACTAACAAAACCTCTTTACATTACTTTTTCATGTAAAAGAAACTAGCGTATTGGCCCGTGCAATTGTGCCAGCGGCATCTATCTCTTGTTTTATCCTAGATTATATTTTATGCATATATTTGATATTAAGTAATTTGTAAACCTTGACCAAGTTTATAGAAAAATATTAACATCTACAATACCAAATCAATATCATTTGGATATGTTATTGTACTTATACTACTAGAATTTTTGTAAACTTTTATATTGCTTTCCGTAAAGTTGGTCAAATTTGTGAAGTTTGACTTAGAAAAAAAATAGTTTGCAAAGTAAAAATACAGAGGGAGTACCTTGGTGGTTGCGATCTGCTTCTTTTCAGTGAGCTATACTACTAGTGTCTGGATATGAAAAATGTTTATGTGGTAATTTAAAGTTTTTTTAATGAAAATTTGAATTTTTCAGTGAAACAAAGTGTAGCTCAAAGCAGTTATTTTTCAAGAAACAGCTAAATACAACTAAGCAAGCTGAAAGAACACATAGCCCAAGTTCCTTGTAGCCTATGAGAACTTGCACACTGGGGCTCCTACACCCTGACCCATATCCAGCCAACATTCTTCTCTCCTCCTTCACCACACTGCCTGTAATGTTAGGTATGGTCTTGACAAATCATGCTGCCGCCTCTCATCTCATTGATGCCTCGCCGTAGAGGAAGCAGTAGTCTTCTACAACCCTTTTTGGCATTGGAGCCCTTTGGACAGGCTAACTCAGTCGTCTGTGTCCAACCTAACGATTTGGGCCCCAAGTTTATATGTAAAATGAAGTATGACTCATTATGAGTGGCTATTGTGAGACCTCATGTGACGAGATAAGAGACTCTTCATTATCTGATGGAGTACTGATCGACATGCTATGACTTGATTCTGCCCAAGGGCAAGGTCTTGAACGACCAAATGGTATCATGCTCACAACAACTTGGGTAAGGTACAAGGCTCGTGGTGGGTGTACCCTTTATTGAACTGATGACTACGGCGATTACTTTAGTTTCCACAACTCATCGAAAATGAAGGTAAGAGTAGTTGAACTTTTTTTATGGATCGAGCAATGGATAATCAGATGGTTGATTGTTGAGTCAATCCATGATGGTCTGTAGCTGCTGTACTTGATTGCTTGTTGATTGATATATGATTCTTTATACGTTGAGTTGAGCTAGTACCATTTTTCGACATCATCTATTGAGTCAAGCTATTGGAACTATCACATTCCGTTTGTAGTTGGACTTTGAAATTCTGAGCATGTGGTAATTATTTTTTAGGATAAATAAACGGGAATGATTTTTTAGGACTAAATGTGATAAGTGGCAACTAGTAAGAGCTTCATTTAGATCTTCGGTTAGTTATTTTTTAAGAAAGACACTCAAAGGACATCTTAGCTGATAATTATCAAGGAAACCATGCAGTACAATGGAAATACAACTGGAAGCAGACCGACCAGTAAAACATAAAATTACAATGAAAATCATACTAGCCTTCTTTTTCCTCCGATTCATTGCCGCCCGTCATAGATTGAAAATTGAACTGAACCAACAATAAAGGAAATGAGCACCTGCAAACGCCATCGACACACAAGACTTTAAATACCGCAATCGTCACTTGTTGCTTGAAATGAGATCTAGGAGCAGCTGAAGAAACACCGGTTGGAGCATCACCTCACATAGTACATGCTTGTAGTTCATCACGCACTGATCCAGAGAGTTGGAGAAACCAAATCATGCCATAGAGCAACGTGAAAGAAGATGTCGAAGTCACGGCACCCATAGCCATCCAATTGTTCTCATTGATAGACACACCAACTTCCAAGATCTGAATAGAGGCAACAGATATGATGACACGAACTCTCACAAGCCCTTTGTTGACACAGATCGGAATCATAAGGGGGGGGGGGGGGAGACTTTATCCCACATGACATTGCCACCGCTACCTCGTCGGTGCCGCCAGAAAAACAAAAGCTAAGAAAAATATAAAAAGGGTAACTAATGGGTGCACACTCCTCTTGCGGCCGGCGAGATCGCTAGAGGGGAGAGAGGAGGAGGACTGATGCGGCAGCGTGGAGAAGACACTTGGCGGGGGCGGCGGCTAGGGTTGGCCAGCAATGCTATGACTCCAGCTAGGGCTTTTTTGAGATTAAGATCTTTGGTCAGGCATGGGTGGAAGACTTTTTTTTTAGGTGAGAAAGATTTTTTTTGGAAAGCAAAAACAAAAAAGAGAAAGGTTGTTTTTAGGCCTGGTTCAAATCAACTCACTCGTAAGAATGAAACAGCCCAAGATCTATAATAAGCAACAGTTGCCTGCCCAGGCCCAGCCCACCCTTTGTCCTCCAAACACACGCAGCAGCACGCACAGTTTATGCCTGTTCCTAAAAAGAATAACGCACAGTTTACCCTTTTTTGCCCTGCCTCCTTCCAAACCCTCCGCCGCCGCCGCTCCGGCGCTCGTTTCGTCCTCGTCGGGGCTGAGATCGGCCAGCGCGACGACGCATTCGACGAGGTGCGTTCTGCGTCCGTTCCCTCTCGGTTAGGCAGCTCCCCCCCTCCGCCGGAATCGCACTTCACAGCCACGCCAACTCTGAACCGGAATAAATTCTTTGTGTATGGGCTATTCATGTTACTAGATGATACCCCGCGCGTTGCTGCGGTAAATTATGGTTTGAATTTGCTTAAAAAAATCATGGCTATTGAGTACCAAAATGGTTGTGGATGGCATGAGGAATAATAAATCAATAACCTGAGAAAGCTACTAATGTGCAAAATAAATGTCAAAAAATATTGTGGCAATATTGTTTGGTTCTCATGTCGATGTGCAACTGCAAGCACCAATTCGATCTAACAAAGAGTTACTACTACACTATATATGTCATAATGAAAGCCATCAAAAGGCTAATATGAATGTATGAATTTGTGTTCTTGTCAACCCAGTCCTTTGAGATTACATGTGGGAGAGATCAAAAGAAGGACATAAATGGTAAGAAATGTTTATCGACTGTGAAGACCCCATAATAATAAATAATATGAAGTATGGACTGTATTCTGTTACTGTTTGCATACTATGTATTTGGTTAACTGGAAGGTCAATATTACCCACCAAGTTCATTTACCAGTTACATGGAGTTGTTGCCATTTCGTGAAAAGTATATTACATAGGGCTGTTACCTTCACAACTGATTAAGTATCAGAACAATATTAAACTGGATGTAGTTTGTACTTGCCATGTTAAACAGTAGGAAAAGATTTGACCGACCAAGGTAAGCTGGCAAATGGTGGCTATCTATGACCATGCTAGTGATTTTTCAGGAACTATTCCTCCATGATTCATCTTCAGATACTCCAAAGTTAGTTCAAATTAACATACAAACGTATATTCTAGGTGTAATATAAACTGTCATATAAGGCTATCATTGTTTAATCATCAAAGAAGATATAACCGCAAGATGACTATCTAAGATAAAAATCTAGCGTGATCACTGATACAGCCAGAATATATGCATGCCCAAACTAGAATTCTTAAGGCAGGATTAATCAGCAAGATAGAAAACTGAGGCTGCCCCATGGGTGAGATATTGAGATGACTAACAATATACTTGTTGTGGCACCAATTTTTCAGAATTAAGAAAGATGTACGCCAACCTTTTTTTTTTCTTCAAAAGGTTATGAGGGCCTCACAATTTTCATTGATAAGGAAGAAACTTAGCTCACCGGTTTCATGAGTTTTCACAGTACCAACTGAAGGAAGCACTGACCTTTTTATCATAATTTTCAAGAAAAGAATGAACCAATGAATCCTGATGGAAATAGAAGGTTTGTAGTTGAAAATATTAGATTAGATATCCTATATGGAGATCAGAAAAATAATTAATCAAGGTAAGTGACTGAAATTCGGAAGACATTTGACAAAAAAAAGGGCGGTTGCATCTAATGGATGCCAGACTGCACATCTTCACAAAACTGAGGGAAAAACCATCACCGACTGAAACTATGAGCTCATGTCAAATCCATAGTTTGGATCATACATAAAGCAATACTGCATCCTAAGATTGTTTTAGGCAGATTAAATATTGACTGGGCATAAAGGAGAATTATAATATAGCAATTTATGGATTCTACACCAAAATACATCGAGCAGTATTGCCACAAGTTTAATTAGTGATGCCTCTGTACAAATCCGATCTGGCAATCTCAGCTTAAGCATTCATATGATCAAAGAAAAGGAAATAATAGCCATGCTCCAGTCCCATACAATATAAAATCATTGACGAAAATGTGGAGACGGCACATAGGAAATTAATATGGTTAAAACTGTAGCAATTGCATGCCTGCAAACAACAAATGACCAAGAATACAATATCGCGTAAATATAGTTATCTGAATTTACATCATACATTCATACCTGACTAAGAAAAAGGAGCTGGTAGATCAAGATGAGCGAGATGACTTGCTCAGGCACCCGACAGCTTATAGTTGGTTGGAAGAAGAAAATCAAGTTCTTTCCATTGTTGTGTCCAATTAATTGCAGATGAAAATACACCGGACGCTTCTCCAATCATAAATCCAAACATGTTGAATCTGATGTATATATACATAAACTGAATGGGCAGGAAGCAAGAGTCCATGGATTGGGGATTAATAAAAACGCCATCAGGATAATGTAGTGAGCAGTTCATAGGGGAGGAAGGTTTACCCGTAGAGGCTGAGAAGGCCTCTGCGGAGACGCGGTGGTGGCGGTGAGGGCTCCAGTTTCTCTCGTACAGCATATGTGACACTGGAAGGTGAAGAACATTCACGGTAGGGGCTTCAACTCGCATCGACCTTTCGATAGCAAAAACTAATGGATCTGGACGATCTCTATCAGTTTCTAGGCGTTTGCATGGTGATTAAGGCTGATGATTGTTCGCAAGCCCCCGTCCGTTTCATGTGCGTTGTGGTGTGGAGATTGAAAGTCAGGGGATAAGCGGAGAAGATGAGCAGTCCGAACGATTAAACCAATCGTCAAGGGGAATTTTTTTTTTTTGAGAAAAGTCAAGGGGATGGAAGAGGTGCGATGTTTGAAGGTGGGCTAGCGGCAGCAGTTGATGGGCCAAGCCCAGCCAAAACAAATCAAGTCGGTAGGCACGCAGCGAACGGGACGGTACGAAGGGAACGAAGCAGTATTTTCACTTAGCGGTGGCAACACTTGGTAATTTTATCAACTTTTTGATCGGACGGCTGCAGATTGCTAAGTTATACTGCATCAACGGCTGTAACAATACTGATGATGTGGCTTCATGAGGATGCAAGTGTCCCTATTTAGATATACAAGATTTCCCCTTGATTGATACTTCTGCTGATTGGATGAAGGAAATAAAGCAAAACAGCTCAAGTTTTCGATTTTCTGTGGAAATAAGAAGCGTAGAACAGGAGCAGATTACATATATATGTGAAATTTTGTTACTGCCCGCCTCCCTTTAGCTATGTCATCTTGAGGAACAGGAACAGGAGCAGATTACAATTTTCCTTGCTAGATTGGCAGAAACCGTCGATCATTTTCGCTTCTGCGTGCCGTGTCATTTCTGTTATGTTCTCTTGATACTTCTGCTGAATTGATCAAGGAAACACTGAAAAACAGCTCAAATGTTCAATTTTCCTTTCTGAACAGAAGTTTACTGGACAGGAACATATTACATTTATATGTGAAATTTTGTTGCTGCCCACTTTAGATGCTTGTATTGTTGTTTCTCTCTCTTTAGTTTAGCAGAGATCATGAAGCATTTCTGGCTTCTGCCTGCCACACCAGTATCACTTCCATGGCTGTTGTTGTATTATATATTGTGGAACAGGAACACGGGGCGGTGAGGTTTTGTTGATCAATTGGTTTGGAGCCTGGTTCTGCTTGTGGTACCAAACTAGCAATATCAAGTAAGCTAGTGGTTGTTACTTTGAGTTTTGGTGGCCATGGATGGTAGTAGCTCCAACAAGAGACGAGTAGAAGCTCAGAGGGAGCGAGATAGAAATGCTAAGAGGCACAATGTCACCATGAGGTTGGAGACCCTCGACTGCTCTGTCTGCTCTGAGCCCCTCAGACCTCCGATATTCCAGGTAAATACATGACCTGTATGCATACCTAAAACTTCTTATAAAAGTTCACAGAGGGAGTATTTACTTGTCCTCAACTCCAGCATCTGATAAAGCTCGGGATAAAATTGGAGCTTTGATGAAAGTTTAGTTGGGTGTAATGTCGATTGTCAGGAAAGAGTTTCTTATGAACATAATTACCTATGCTTGACAAAAATAATGAAATGTTCACGTGAGAACCCTGTTTTTTTATTTCTATGCATATGTTTATTTTTCCCCGGACTCCAACCTTTGATAAAGCTGGGGGTAAAATCAGAGCTTTAATGAATCTATCATTGGGTGTAGTGCCAGCAAAGTTTTAAATAGCGCGCTAAGCCTCTTAACGGCGGACCTCTTCTAAATGCTATAGCGGTGCTATAGCGAGCTATTTAAAATATTTGTTCATGTGTTTGGACAAAAGACCCTTAGCGCAGGCCCTCTTCTAGACGCTATAGCGTGCTATAGCGGGCGATTTAAAACCATGAGTGCCAGTTGTCAAGAAAGAGTTTCTTATGATCATAATTAGCTATGGTAGAAAAAATAATTAAATCTGCAGTACTAAAGTATCATGCCGTTGTGTAGTATTTGTTTTTCTGTTAAAAGTTATGCTCACATGACATCCCTGTTTTTTTTCCTGTTTCCACAGTGTTCTTTGGGACATTTCATATGCTTGTCTTGCCGTAGTGAGATCCTGGACAAGAAGTGCCATTTGTGCTCTGCTGTAACTTCCTTTGAGCACTGCTTTGGGATCGAACATGTTGTCAAGTCAGTCACTGTTGATTGCTCCAATGCTAAGTATGGATGCGCCGAGCAGATCAACTACTATCAGAAGGAAGAACATGAAAAGGTGTGCCCAAACGCCCCATGCTTCTGCCCAGAGTCTGGCTGCGGCTTCGCTGGACCAACAATGGCGCTCCTGGGCCATATAATCGGCAAGCACAAGTATCCGTTATCTACCTGCGATGATCCTAGCTTGGTGAATGTTTATATCTACTTGGAACCAGGCCTACGTGTTCTGCACTGCCACGAAGACGACCAGTTTTTTCTGTTCAACATGGCATCCGAGCCATTTGGGCATGCCATCTCTGTCGTGTGTGTACAACCTCGGGTGACAGAACCCAAGTTCACATGTGATTTGTATTACAACAGCTGGACAACCGACGATTCTCAGCATTCTTGTTGCAAGGTAAGAAGCTCATCACTGTCTGATGGGCTACCAACGGGCTATGACCTGATTGTGCCCAAGGGCAAGGTATGTGATGAAGGAAACGGCATCATGCTCAGAGCCACCATCCGCGGAAAGCGCAATGTCTTTTATGATTCTGATTCTGATGAAGAACACAGAGCTTTAGGCCGCAGCAAAGGAAATGGTCTGAATCCTCATCATTCTGATCCTAACCATGAGCGACCTGTACCCCTGGCTGCCAGATTGATTCTTGATTATTCCGAATCTGAAGATGAACGACCCTTAGCTGCCAGATTCTCCAAAATCTGCGGTTATGAACATTGAAGGTTGTGGACACGTTGTTTTTTCCGGTTGGTTTCAGCGTTTTGTTTCCTGGATATATAGGTCTCTCAAGATCTCATAGGAAAACGCTGTTGTTTCGGTTAAAGACCCTTTTGTTTCGGCGTTTGAATTCCTGCGCAGGGCCGTGTGGCTGTTGCTGATTTAATAGGAAAACGCTGGGTTAGTGCTGCTGGATGGTATATTGCTAGGCATTTCTGAGCTACATTTTGGTGATGTGAAGCCTCATGTCGGAGGTTGGAGATATCAACAGGATAGTCTGAAAAGTAAGGTTCATGAAAAGATGTCTGGTAGGACTAGGGTTCCTACCAGCACGGCTACGTAGGTTATAGGGTTCCTATCTGCCTTCGCGCCTTCCATGCGTAGCATATTGGCCATTATGGCCACCAGAAGCTGCTGCTACTGTTACGCATGCGTCCGTTCAGTGGTGAATCTAGGAAGAAAATGAAGGGTAGGCTCAAGTCAACGGCGAGAAAAACTAAACTCTCTTTTAAAGGAAAAAATTAACCATGATGCCTTAATCTGGTTGTCAAAATGAGCTCAGAATTTCCCAAATTACTATTTTTTTGGAATTAACTAGATTTTTTCTAGGATTTTTGAAAATATATATGAAATTTTGAACCAAAATTTGAATTTATCTTACAAAATAACTATTATCTCCCCATCTTATTGTCCATGCGTCGAATTAGACGAGTTAATCGTAGGTTGAAAAAGAGGATGAACACTTATGTTCAGAGCCTTCTACTTAAAAATGAAAAAACTGGGGATGAAAAACAGAGAGGTATAAATCAAAATGAACTCATTCACATTGATTCACCCAATTGGGGGGAGTTCCATAAGCAAAAAATTGATATGACATTGATCAGGATTAGGGATAAGATACCCAGGATATGGGATCTGCCCAGATTTCCTGAATATTTGTCAGATATAGACAATGTCTATGAGGGCTCACTATTAGAAAAACGGACCCTAATATGAGAAACATTAGTACCGGTTCACATATGAGCCGGCACTAATGCGCCCATTATTGCCGGTTCAAATGACTTGGCGGGGAGGTGACCTTTAGTACCGGTTCGTTAGGAATCTTTAGTACCGGTTCGTGTCACGAACCGGTAGTAAAGATGCTGGTGCCCCCCGCCAGCACCTTTAGTACCGGTTCGTGGCACGAACCGGTACTAAAGAGGTTGTGGCAGGAGCTATTTTTAGTCCCACCTCGCTCCCCTAACAAGAATTTGACCACCTAAAGTATGTTACTTCTCAAACTATCCCGAACATTATGTGGTCTTCATTGAACTCTATGTGTAGGATCTACGGCTGCAGTAGGAGTCTTCGCCGGTTCTTGAATCGGTGGTAGATTTCTATTGACGATTTAGATTCTATACAAAAAGATTGTTGATGATCAATGTATTTTTTATATGTGCTTCTGTGTAGCAGTAGCGCGTTTGGCTGAAATTAAGGCGGTACTGATCAATGTATTTTGGCTGCAATAGGAGTCTTCGACGGTTCGGTGGTAGATTCCTATTGACGATTTAGATTCTATAGAAAAAGATCGTTGATGATCAATGTATTTTTTATATGTACTTCTGTGTAGTAGTAGTGCGTTTTGGCTGAAATTAAGGCGGGTACTGATCAATGTATTTTTCTTCTGCGTTTAGAGGAAGAAGAAGAAGAAGAAGAAGAAGAGGAAGAAGAAGGAGAAGAGGAAGAAGAAGGATAAGAAGAATAAGAAGAGGAAGAAGAAGGAGGAAGAAGAAGAAGAAGAAGAAGAAGAAGAAGAAAAGAAGAAGAAGAAGAAGAAGAAGAGGAACAAGAGGAAGGAGGAAGAAGAAGAAGAGGAAGGAGAAGGAGAAGAAGAATAAGAGAGGAAGAAGAAGGAGAAGAGGAAGAAGAAGAAGAAGAAGAAGAAGAAGAAGAAAAAGAAGAAGAAGAAGAAGAAAGAAGAAGAAGAAGAAGAAGAAGAAGAAGAAGAAGAAGAAGAAGAAGAAGAAGAAGAGGAG